>JAUZSU010164034.1:0-13628 GCA_034780255.1 Parotocinclus maculicauda | reverse complement strand
ACACGAGGAATGGGCCCCTCTCCCTGCTCGGGCCCTGGGTAGTCAGGTCCACTTTTCCCCCCACTACCACGCCCATGCATATTTTAGTCCTAAGGGTTTCTGACTTGACTCGTTTTGCATTATCTTGTTGCTAAATGCATGGGCATCCCTGGAAAAGATTATCATTGTAAATAAATTAATTCTGCTTTAAAATCTCTGTGTACTTTTCTGCATTAATGCTGCCATCACAGAACTGAATATGACCTTTCCTAAGGGCTCCATACCATGAAACACCCTTGCTTTTGGACTTGTAGCTCATAATACTCTGGATGGCCCTTTTAGTCTTTGGTCCGGAGCACACAGAGTCCATTTTTCAACTTCTTTGGGCTCAGAGACATCTGGGATGGACCATCACACATTGGACACAACAATATTATGGTGAAACTAATAAGTAAACAATGACTGTAAAAAGAAGGTGTATCTAATAAAGTGGCCGGTGAGAAGGTCTATTTAGAACCATCGTCAGTACGTCGTTATATCTGTATTAACGTTACACAGAGGTGATAATGTATGAAGTAGTGAAACAAGGTACTTACCGGCATGGTTTGACTGCCATGCAGAGCGCTGATTGCAGACTGAGCTTCAGCATGTGTGGAGAACTTAACAAAGGCGCAGCCTGCAAGAAAAGCGAAGAAGAAAGGAGAGAGATTTCATTAAACACTGAAGAGAAGTGCAGGAAAACATTACTGGTGAAGCACAGCAGGCTCGTCCTCTGGGCTTTTTGCTCCAAACTGCACTGATTAAACAGAAATGTTAGTTAGTGCCATGTTTTTGTATACACACGCAAAACACTTGGGCTAAATGATACACTCAGATAATATCAAAATCATGATATCATACCATCATGATGCACTTTTCTTTGTATGGTAAGTACTGGCAGGTGTGCAACGCTACAGCCACCTTGTAAGATAAAAGGAATTCAAACGTCAAGCCTCTTCTCTGTACTGGTATTAGAGATGCACTGATCAATGGGCCGATGGAATCCGGTGGGTTTTTGCGTGCCATAAGATGCCATTGGCCGACCTGCATCATATACAAATGTGCTGTGCTGGTGACATTTAGACTTGCCCTTCACATTGCATGGCGTCAACAGAGGCACACACACCACATTACTTTACTAACTTTACTTCAGAATTCTAAGCTTTAACCATGGCTCAGCTTGAGTTCGATTTCAGTTGTTTTTGATTGCTTCTTAAGTCAACGATACACTGTCTCTATATAGCACATTAATAATGAGGGAGTAATGATTTATATTGCTCACAGCATTGTCTTCAACACAGCAGCCTTTAACACATACTGTTTGCAATATATGCAAAGTGAAGTTTAGCCTCTGGCAATGTTCAGAACAACCAATTTAATACAACATTTAAAACAGCATCGACCTGCCGAATATGTCAGTTTTGACAAAACTAACAAAGGCAAAGATGTTAAAGCTAACAGAGCCAGGCACAAGCCAGCAACCCCTGCTATCTTTTTTCAGCAATGACGTTTCCATTAAAAGAGAAGTTGAACAAAAAATTCTGTATGATGTAATGGACTTAAAAAGGTGAAAATTAAAAGAAAACTCAGTTTATAAAGTATACGTCAGTCCAACAGTGTATGAGCCCAAGATACTGGGAACAGACTGCGTCCCAGATGGCTTGGCGATTAAGGCTCTGGACTACTAATCACCAATCGGCTAATTATATACTATTTAGTACATAATATGTAGTTTGGGAAGTTATGTGGTGAATGTGGTGTCTGTTTGTCAACATCTAAGATGCCAACCAGCTATAAAAGGCCTGTGACACTTGTCCATATTCATTTGTGGGCAGAAATCAGAGAGTGTACCTGGCTCTTCTGTCATGGCCCAGAATCATGGGGTTGTTTTAATAGAGTAATACTACACCCACTAATCTTCATGACCCACTAAATGTTTCTGATGTAGTCAAATGCATGTTTTATTATTGTTTGAGAAACAAGTTTTTTTAATTCAACCTAAAATATGAATGAATATTTGCAAAAAACAATAAAGTATATCCGTTTGAACATTTATTATCTTATTTAATTGCATAAGGATTAAAAAGGATTTGCAAATCATCGTATTTTGTTTTTATTTATGTTTTACAAAACGTCCCAACTGCAGTGGAATTAGGGTTGTGCAATTGAAACTATTAAAACGATGTTCTCTAGATGTGTGATTCTGTTTCGATATCCAGTCCGAGTCCATTGTAACTTGTGTAACAAGTCATTTCCCTATTTGGTTAATGTCCAGCCTCTGCGATATTGATTGTAGCTGTGGGAGAAATTAGTGATTTTTTCCAATCATGTAGATCTGCTCAATGGCAATGCATATGCTCATTCATTCACATCCACTTAATCCTGGACAGTGTTGCAGGAGAGCCAGTGCCCAGCCGGAAGCATAGGGTGCAAGGCAGGAACAACCCTAGACAAGGTGCCAATCTATCATAGGGCACACACACTTGCACACTCATACACATTTGGGCCACTTTACAATAATAAACACTTAAGCATTTTTTTATTTTAGGAAGCAACTGGAAGACCCAGATTACATCCATACGGACACGTGGAGGATATGCAAACTTTATATAGAAAGAACCCAAACTGCTCCACCTGGGATCGACTTCAGGACCTACTCATTGTGAGGTGACACCAGTGATTCTGACCTGTGTCTTCCCCAATTAACGAACTGCAGTTTGAAACAAAGAGGTTGGTTGGGGCCTTTTTTTTGTTTCCTCCACTTAAAGAGCCCCCTTTCTGCACTTTGTGTGTGTTTGTCTACTCTGCCTATGTCTGATTGTGAAAGTGTCTTCAAGCTTTGATTTCCCTGGCAACCTCCGCAAATGCAAACCAACTGCTTGGTTTTTTTTGTTTTGTTGCTGATTTATTCAGTTCATTTCTCTCAGATCAGGACTTTCATACTCTTCACAGAAATCTGGAATCATTTCAACAGACATCTTTCCCTTCTGTCCATAAGTCTGCGGATTCACAGAGTTATTCCCCAAGATGGGTAAATAATCTCACTGCAATTTTCATAAGTGTTGGCAGGGGAAAACTACAACTCCCACAGTGCTTTGCTAGATGCCAGGCTATATTAGTGTCTATCAGAGTCTTTAAAGCCTCGGCAGGCAATGGATGGAGTCTGCAGGAATAAAAAAACAAAACAAATAAACAGGATCGGATATGCTCTTAGCTTCCCCTAATGGCTACTGCGTGTCCCTTTGGAGATGTTTTTTTGTATAACAAGCCATTTTGAAGCCAAATGTGATTTCCTGGCAGGTTTTAGCTGAACTGTTATTATGCATTAGCCCAAATGCTCCTACCTTTACTGTTCCCATCAGGACCTCTTAGCACCGTGCACTCCTCAATGACTCCATAGGGCTCGAACAGGCGATAGACATCTTCCTCCGTCTGTTGTTTGTTCAGCATCCCCACAAATAGCTTCCTGTCTTCTGAAACAAAGAGCACAAGTAGTCTGAGATGCTGTCTCTGATGTCTCCTGCTTTCTGTTGAAGGCCTGAAGGATGTTCTTTTAAGAATCAATGCTTTGCTTTGGAGTGATAACAGCCATTTTCTAGCACTATGGGTGCTTGTTTTAATATGAGTAACTGGCTTTATTTTCTATAAAAACATTACATGGCCAGCACATACATCATAGAGTTGTGAAGTAGTGAAAGTATTGGGTGAAATTAAGAATCAGAGTGAATTACGTTAAGCATTAAAGCATTCAGCAGATGCCTTTAGCAGAAATCCTTACAATTTACCAATTAATTCCAATTAAGTTAACTCCAGTCCAATTAAGGTTTGACAGCATCTTTCTGATAAAGCATTGATAATGTCTACTTGTTTTACTGATAAGCAACTTTCTCTAATGTGAGACTTTAGTAGGACCACACAGCAGGACGCCAGGGTGCGACTGTCTGACAAAGCAAAGGGAATCTCCTTAATATCTCTGTACCTTCTCATAGACAACAGTGAGGTCAAATGGAAGAACAAAGAAAACTTTAGCATATGTCTCCTGCTGCTGAAGTGTTTCCCCTGAGAGACAGTTCTCAATACTCTCACTTGAGTTGTAGTACAGTCTCACTGTGCTAAGATGTACCAAACTGGTAAAGACAGGAATCTTAATATGAGCTCAACGTATTTAAAGCCTAAGAGCCTCCTCTTTTAATGCTGTTAATTACTATGTGATTTGCGATGTGACCATAATAGCTATACACCTAAGAAATATACGAATTTTATAATTTTATTTCACATTATATTCATCTCCTTTCTCTCCTCTCACAACTCTCCTTTTAGCACTTAAAGAAAAGAAAATATGAAGCGTTAAAAGAGATTAAACAAAAACAAGAAAAGATCTTCCCAGACCACATATGCATTTTTAAATCAATTTCTCAGCTTTGACTAATTCAACCTCAAAAGTGTCTTATTTTTGCCTAATTCTGTTTCTCCTCAGCAAATTTAGGGGACATATCTGTAACAAAGTTGATCTTTAAATGAAACCTAAGATAATCACAATTAATTCTCCTAAGGAAAAGATCAACATGTGAGCAATAGAATTTTCCACAAATTGCACAAAAATCGTACAAACAGTGGTATTATATATTAAGAGTTTAGCATTGTGACACATATTAGGTACATTGTTTATTTTATTTTATTGTTCAATCTAAGTCAACGTTTTGAGTCAAGATTTACGGTGATAAATATGGCTGTGTTGACGTAGCTTTACAGGTATGCACCATTTAATGATCGCATAATGCTCTGTGATACAAGATCTTGAATCAAATGGACTTGCACAGACATTACCATAGTCTTATGCTCCTGTAGATGACTGTAATATAAATATAAAGGGTATTTTCATGAGAAAACTTGGTGCAAACAATACATAAATGCATCAGAGATACTGCTGAAAACACAAATGGAACGCTACCATTTACACAGCATCCCTAATTCCGCCGCTTTTTAAATTCATGGCAATTCAAAACAATTAAATAAAATAGAGTGATATACTGTTACAGCCCTGTGTGGGAAAAGCTAGAACAATTAAGAGGATGGCTTGATAGCAGTTTATATAGCTATGGGTGATAATGTTGGGAAGTTTGAGTATTTTTACTGACTCGATTCACATAAACTACGATTGTAAAATTGATGAATCTTTTTGAGTCTTAACTATTGAGGCGTAGCCGTATTGCATGCATTGTTAAAAACAGCACCCAGCCTGAAACTCAAAGACTCACTGTTTTGAGTCATGAATGAATCAGTCCTGTTTTCTTGTACACTGCATCTCTGCTGCAGCTACTACAGGACGAGTGAAGGAAAAACAGTCACTTATTTTGACAATGAATATGACAAGTCCCAAGTTCCCTAAAATGTTACTGGGCCTTTTGAGTGCTTTTTGTTTAACAATTGGATTGCAATTCAGGGCAGCACGGTGGCTCGGTGGGTAGCGCCACTGCCTCACAGCAAGAAGGTCCCATGTTCTATCCCAGAGAAGAGCAGCCTGGGTCCTTTCTGTGTTAAGTCTGCATGTGTCTGCGTGGGTTTACTTCGGGTACTGCGGTTTCCTTCCACAGTTCAAAGAAAGGTGTGTTGGGTTAATTGGTTTATCTAAAAGTTGCCCTTAGTGTGTGACTGTGTGCGTGACGGTGTGTGTTTGCCGCTCCGTCTAGGGTTGTTCCTGCCCAGAGTTGCCGAGTGGGCACCGGCTGGCCCGCAACCCCTTGTGAAATGAGCAGAAGATAATGGGTAGATGGATGGACTGCAATTAAAAAAAATATCAATTCTAATAATGCTGTAAATTTAAAAGTAGGACAAGGCCATAAACATGTCACTATTAACACATTGGTATTTTGCCTAGCTTGACAATTTACATTAAAACATTTTATTGTTCTGAATAAACTGTGCAACTTATCTGTGAACTGTACACTCAATTATTTGCTTTTTTTTAAGTGCGTGCATAGATACATCGAATCATGTTTTCTTTATCTTCTCTGACACGATGTACACACATTCTGAGTTTAATCACTGGTTTCTACAAAGGATAGCAACTAGAAGCACAATCATTTCTATTTACAGAATTTAGTAGAAACCCTTATCCAGAGTGACTTACAGAAATGCTTCTCATTCTCCATAGTAGATAACAGCCTACAGCCCAAGAACACAATCTAACCATAACTGTGTTAGGAATTGGTTTAGGTAAAAAATAGCAATAAGAAGCAACTTTTTTTTTTCACTTAAATAAGTCAATTATGGATGCCTGGGTGGTGAAGCAATATACGTTGCTATTTTTTTTGACCCATTGTGACCCATGTTCATGGCAGTGCCTTCTGACCATTACACAATCACAATTGGAAGTATTTATTGACACTGCAACTGCAATACCTAACAAGCCCTGTGACTCCTGCCCAGACTGGTTCAAGAAAGTGGTCATCTGCACCCTGTGAAATCCAGCAATGGGCTCTGACATAGGCGTGACCAGGATAAGCAGATAAAATGAGGAAAAGTCAAGTCCTATTCAAACAAAATTACAGTCTGTTACAGAATGTACCCTGTTACTGGAAATGGTCTTTTATAACGACTATGTGGACAAGAAGAGCCTACTGTCCATTATTGTGTAAGGGAAAAAATCTGGCCTTGTTCATGGCAATGTCAAAACTTCCCCAGTTCGCCTAGTGGTATTGTAACTGTAATTACAAGTAGAAATTTAAATACATTTAAGGGCAGACTAATAGCCATCTAACTAACACCCATTTCCTTAAATGACTGGAGTCCTAAAAATTATATCAAATTAAAATAGGAAATAAAAATCTGTCTTTTAACTATTTTATATCATATGTGTAGCAGACTTCAGCAGGTGGAAAAATGTGTATTTTTATTGTGATAAACATTATTTATGTCATATTTTGTTGTTGCCATTTTTTTATTACATTCATTTTCAACTATATGCATAAGTAGGAACCACGTTACGCTCTGTGTTGCGTATGGACAATTATAGATGTTGATTTCCCCTACGTATACCTAGAAATGCTGAGCGCCAGTTATTTGACTGCTGTGACTTCCCTCTAGTAGTGCCGTACTGGATTTATCTACTTAAATGCTTAACGTTTAAGTTTAGTTTCCAGAAATTAGTGTGTTTTCAACTAGACTTATTCTTTCTTGGTTGTGACCAGCCAGCGAGGTATGTTTATTTATTTTTATATTCTATTTGTTCTTATAACTATAATCTATATAGCTTCTTATTGACTAAAAAGATGTGGAAAATGCAGATAGGGGCAAACCGTTAATAAAGGGCCATCTCTGTCAATTACGTTACACTATATATGTATATATATATTTTTTTGTTTTTTAATGAAGACATTATTTTTTTATGATTTAATATTATATAATATATAAAACCAGATAACAGGGTTGGACTGTATATCAGTGCTGCTTCATTGACCATCTTAAATTGTATTATTCAATAAACTGATGATTTTATCTCTTTAAAAGCCTGTATTGGCGAAATTATATTCATATTGGTCGAGCTGTGCTAGAAAGCAGGTTATTGAGAGCCTGTGTGCACTCAGAAACTCTCTCGAGAAGAGATCAGACAGCATAGAGCTAAAATAGTGCTGACCTTGAATTTTGCACAGTTCAGCCTATTTAATTCTTAATCTCTTTCCCTCGAAACTATTCTTAAGTTCTGCTGATTTGGTATTTTTCCAAATACTTTTGTGTTCACATTGGCGAATAATGTAAATCCAAAATAAGTGTTTTCTATAGCGAGGAATTTAATAATACATCATCTATCTTATGGATTCGAGGTCATCCAGTCACATCGTTGAATACAAACTGAGAGTAATGAAGTCAACAAAAGAATACTTTCAACTAGGTACACTGGGCTAGAGTTATATATTTGTGGACCAGCCTTATGATAATGCCCTAGGTCTCTGACTTCAAATATGGCTGTTTGGTATACACCTCTGGAGACGGGCCAGCCCTGGCACAGTCTCTTTATCGTTCGTGGCAGGATCAGAGGGTACATTTCAAAATAGAGGCGATGCACTGTGACATCTGTCAGAATGGATTGGGGAGCATTTATCTGCAAAAACCAGAGTCATGAACTGGAAAATAAAAGGGCAAAGCCAAACTGCAAGCCTGGGGGGAACAGTTAAATCCAGAAGCTCAGCCTGAGATCAGCCTCCACCTTAAAATGATCTGGGACCTTTGATGTTAGCGTATGCAGCTTCGCTATATGAACTTAAATGTTATAATGTTTAGGTGTGGCAGACACATCAGATCTAATAAAATAAAATATGATGCAGTTGAAAGCTATAAAGTAGTCAAACTCTGGCCTTCAGGCTCAGGGCTCAAATGAAAGCCAACTTTTCTCTCTCTCTCTCTCTCTCTTTCTCTCTCTCTTTCTCTCTCTCTTTCTCTCTCTCTGTCTCTCGATTCAAGATTCAAGATTCAAGACAGCTTCATTAGCATGACTGTAGTTACAATTGTATTGCTAAAGCATTACTACAATAACAAAAAATAAAAGATCATAATAATATTAATAATAATGGGTGAAGGTATTAATTAGAATATAGGTATTATAAAATTGAAACATATATACATACATTGTACATATATTCATGCACTGTTGCCGCATAGTCAGAAGGTCCTGGGTTTGATCCCAAATGGAGTGGTCTGGGTCATTTCTGTGTGGACTTAAATGTCAGAACTTTGTAATCTTGTGGGAACATTTGGTCCAACATTCTCTCTCTCACACACAGTCTCACTTATTCCTAACTCAACCCTTAACTTCAGTAACCTAAAGCAAATCATTTGACCTTTTTGATTTAATAAAAAGGTTGTGATTTCTACAAAAAAGCCAGCAAACCTCCCCACACTGTCAAAAGACCTGTCTGGCTTTCTACAATGTAATATAAACATGGGCACACACACACACGTTACACTTACACAAACTTTCTCTCAGATCCTGTACAGTAATAATAAATCAGCACATGCAGGGAGCCCCATTTAGCACAAGGGTAAATGTTGCTAAAGCGTTTAGCAGCCAGAACATCATGTGCTGCACACCCGCTTAATGGAATCTATATACGCAAGCAAACATTGCATGATGGATCATTTCCAGCCATGGCTAATTTTACAGAACAAAATGTAATTAACCTTGGGTTACTGTGGGTACCAAAACCAAATTAGAAATTTCTTATGCATTGAGGGACCTACTGTGCTTAAAGTTTAATGAATTTGTTACCACAGTGCAAAAGGGCCAGTTACCACTTAAACCATTAATTTGTGACATTATAAGGGCACAATCAAAAGAAAGGAATAAGTTATTGGGTTATTGTGTTTTTAAATTCAAACCCAAGCAGAAAAAGATTAACCAAGTTAAATGTTTCCACACTCATTGATCATCAATTTATTAGTTTATCCTCTTAATTTTTACACTCATTATCTGTTTTATCAAATAGGGGTATTTTGTAGTTCTACAATTACAAACTGTAGTCCATCTGCTTATCTACATGCTTTGATAGCTCCCTTTACACTGTTATCTAATGGTCAGGACCCCTAAGTTTGACCCCAACCAGGATAAAGATGGGGTAAGGCTAGAAAAGTAAGGTATATCTGGTATGTGAGATTATTAGAACTAAGTCTTAAGCAATTTTATTTTATTGTTTAGAGTGTTTCTAAGCTAAACTATTCCTACACTGTTAGGCTTAAGAGTAACTGACTTATGTGTTATAGATTTCATTTAAGTGATACAGTGCTGCTGTTCCTCTGACTTTAAGGTACTTTTCATATTCATCTTGTTTCTAATCTCCTGTAAGCGGTGTGCATTTGTGTAGTTTTCCCCAGCGTCCTTGGTGGTGGGCACAGCCCTGCCAGCTGCAGAGTCGCATCCAAAAAATTACACCCATCAAGCTTCATCAGCTTCACCTGCTATAGACAGATTTTGTTTCATACTGCACAAATGAAGCAGGACCACAACGAGCAGTGAATATCATACCATAGGGGCTACCGCATCTCTGGGAGCTGGAGTTGTTCCGACATATAAGTGACCTCCATTCTTACTGGTTTACTTTCAGAGCTGATGAGCCTCATTACATTAGTCATCACCTGCTCAGTAACTGGCATTAATGAGTTCAAATAATGAGTCTGCAGCTTGCTGTCAGTAGTGAGCTATGTGAATCGCTGATTGAGGCGTCGGGGGATTTCAAAATGGGCTCCATCCTGCTATGATTACTGTGGATGTAATGTTTCTCTCAGTTTTACCCTTATCGCTCAATCATATGCAGATGGAATAAAGCCAACATCACTTTCGATGGGTGTACTTGGAAAAGAAAAAAATAACATTGCAAACTGATTCATTAATTTACTTATATGCTTAAACTTTGGTTAGGGTCGCAGGGACACCGGTGCCCAGCCGGCAGCATGGGATGTAAGACAAAAACAATGCTAGACAGGGTGCCAATCTATCATAGGATGCAAACGGCTTACGTTCTTTGTAGGAGGACTGTGGTGGCCTAGCGGTTAAGATACCATAGACGGACTATAGATCAGAAAATCCAGGGTTCAAATCCCACCTCTGCCAAACTTCCACTGTTGGGTCCTTGAGCAAGACCAGTTACCCACAATTGGTTTTTATTGTAAAGTATCAGTCATCAGTCGCTCTGGATAAGGGCGTCTGATAAACGCTGTAAATGTAAATGTTAAATATCTTTAGGGATGCATTAATCTTCTGGTTGTTTCAAAACTGCTGAAATCCAAAGTATAATTCAGGCAACTGTGGGTAAGTGTCCTGCTCCAGGGCCTAACGGTGGCAGCTTGGCAGTAATGTGGCTTGAACTCTGGATCATGGATACCCTTCAGTGTGACCACAGTTCCCATTGTGATATTATCTGAGTGGTGGAACCATATTGTAAGAATAAGAATCATTAGAAGAGGTGCCCAAACTTTTGCACATGTCAAATGTAATGTTACATTCTACATTGTATTAAAATGTGTTGTAATATACATGTACATTTGATAATCCAGGGGTGCCTAAACATTTGTGTAACTGTACAATGCCTGAAGCTTGGCAAAACTGTCTGCAGTCAAAACAGTGGAGCAGTTTGTGACATCATAACAGGTTGTGCTCAGCTATTGTCATGACAACAGCAAACTGGAAGGAACGATTGAAAGATTTTTGTCCGAGTAACATCCACAGATACATGAAACAATATAGCGAATGACATTATTTTGATCCATTCAGCTACCAATAGGGAGACTAAGAAAGCTTGATGCTGGCAGTAGAAGAAAAACATCACCATCAAAGAGAGATTTTGCTGCCTTATGCCAGGCCTGTATGTGCTTTAGTCAAATTAAAGTAACACAACACGTAGACCTCCATCATGTAGCCACGCATAAACAAACAGACAGTCGAGGTGATGCTAATTAACCTACAGCAAGCCGAGAAGAGCTTAATCCAATTCATTACAAGCACACATCGTGTAGCGGTACAGCAACTAATGAAGTACAGCGGTCCTCTCTGACCTCACGCTCTGTTTTTCCTTTTTCTTAAGCAAGGTTGTATTGGACCTGTATAACAGGAACACTTCAGTCCATTTCTACTCGTCCATTGCAATTACACTTTCTTCCTCTTCGGGGTGTAACAAAAAGTAAATCGTGATATTTTCTGGGATATTATCCATAACGATAATTACACGATGCTGTGCGATGCTTATTTCAAAAAATGTGTTTGTAAAAGTCGTATATTGTATTGGCTTGCTCTTGTTAATAGGATATATCAGTAATAGCTTTGACATTATAATTGAAATAACATTAGAGGAAATTTCTTAACTTATAGCTAAAGCAGTTGAACCGTTAATGCAACGACCCTTGTTTCCTCATTTCCCAGCGCTCATAAAGTACTCCTTAGTTCCTCATTTAGCACAGGAGAGTGCAAAAGAGTCTCATATTGTGTATCTTGCCAATAGAAAAATAGAAATTTGAAACTCGGGGTACAGTTTGTACTGTGTATTTACGCATGTATATTTAACCAGACCATCATAAAACTGGAACTACCTGTACTTTGTGCTGGTTAATAAGAGTATTGGATTTCTGTGCACAGCAATACTATAAATAACTTACATTCAACTATGATTCTCTCTTATTGTCACTGATGCCCATATATTAGTGTCATTGTGTTGGCAGCTTCAGTGAGAATACAGGAACACAGGTCTTATCACGGCTTTGGCAAACCAGGTTAATGGAAGGACTTTTGGCACATTCCATAAAGCAGAAGGGCATCAAATTTTGATCAGGAGACAAGCCTCCAGCCTGGTCTAGTGCGCCAAATGGCCAAAAAATGGACAAGAAATCATGTGAGAACCTCTGTGGGCTGGCTGCTATCTATACTGGGTTAATGGATCTGTACGTTCGCAGTGCCAAATCACGCCTCGTCAATATGGGACTACTTTTAAGGACAAATGGGGACCACTCGTTGCTCTGCCAAACAGCCAAGTTTCATCATCGTCCTTTTGAGCTGTGATTTTCACAGTAAGTCACCATCCAGCAGCGCGCCTTTATATGAATACCGCAACTCATCCATCACCAAGCAGTCTTCTGGGATGCATCAGAGTCCAAGTGCTTTCACACACACAGATACACACACACACACACACACACACACACACACACAGATACACACCCACACACAAGCCTGCCAAACATTTCATCCAAACTGCACGAGTGGAGCAACTATTGCATCAGCTTGCACCAAGGTTTGGTAAGAGAGCACAAATCACACAAAGATCGCTCGCAGCAAGCGGCTGACACATTCCCACACCATTCAATCTGACCGGGTAAAAATAAATAATCGCAGCCTGGTATCTCTCTGAAAGAACCCTGAAAGAGATATTTCTTCCAAGTCTCTTACATCAGCGTTAGACTTCTGTTTTTTTACACTGCCAGTCCAGTCCCAAATGTTGCCCAAAATATGCTGTACCATTGTGTGGATGGAAGCAGCTCTTCACTTACCAATTCTCACACAGCAAAAGGAACAACAGACTGGGAATAGCACCCCCTTTTATCTCTCCAGACAGTAATTTACACTCAACATGATAACAAACTTGAAATATGACTCGCTGTCCGGTGCCGGCTTCAACATATTAGTGCGCTGCCCATAAATCACATGACTGCCGTGCCACGTCCGTGTGAGCTGTGCGTAAACGTTTACAGTCCTGTATAGCCATTTATATTGTCTACCTTCAGAAATGTTGGCAGGCCTCGTCACTATCAGGTATGGATTTTTTTCTAAGCACCATTCATTACTCTTGTCCCTGCTGCCTAAATACTGTTGCACCATCACATGGATGGGAGAAGCTCTATTATTAGAACCATACTGGACATACCGGACACCATACATGTACTTCTTTAAATTGGGACTTGTGATCTTATCACTAGGACAGGGGTGTCAAGACTGAGAATGTGCCTGAAATCGAACCTGTAGAATGATATAATATACATATAAAAATATATGTATATAATATTACTATATATATATATATATATATATATATATATATATATATATTGACACAGTGTTTAAAAACTCCAGC
>JAUZSU010164023.1:0-13628 GCA_034780255.1 Parotocinclus maculicauda | reverse complement strand
GTGTTTACTTGTGTTGTCTTTGACTACTATTTAAATTGGTTTGATGTTCTGAAACACTTAAGTGTGACAAACATGCAAAAAACAGGAAATGAGGAAGGGGGCAAACACTTTTTCACGCCACCGTATGCCTTAAGTGAAATATATTTAAGTGATTACAATATTATGGCAAAGTAATGAGTGTATTGGAGAAAACTTTACAGCTGAAATGAGGCTCTACAGTAGTTATCCTGTTCGGCTGCCTCTAGCCTAGATGAAAGAAGCAGGTTCCGTATGTTATTCTACTGCACAGATATAACAGCTGGGCTTGTAGATCTTGCACTGTCATAAGTTGCTGGCATCCCAGCTGGTTCCATAAATGCTCAATTAGCGATAAACCTGGCAACCTGGAATGCAACATAAGCATTGCAGCCTTTTGGAGACATTCCTGTGTATGTAGATGGGCATTATCCTGCTGAAAAATGACATGTAATAGTGTACGACAAAACTGTGGAAGTGCTTGTGATTGTCAGTGGATTACACTGGTGGTCTTACTGCCCTCACAGAACCAGTGATCCCAACACCTACTGACAGTTAGGTCAGATTGGCCTAGATAGCAGGCAGTTCATCAAAATGACCACCCTGCTTCTCTTAGTTCAGTGACTTGCCAACTCTAAAAGTCTGTCAGCTGGGAATAAGTATTTGAGTGCAGTCAAAGAGGCATCAACAATCTTTTACCAATAGGTACACTACCCAAAAATAGAAGTTTTAAAGAGCAGTTTTATTTGTGCCCTGTTTTATTTTTATTTGTGGCGAGATCCAGTGTTAGATTTACATATCTGCCTTTTTGGTAAATTATTATATTTAGCTTATTACTATCTCAGATAACATCAGGGATTTATGTAGACAATAACATCATCCTTGTGAATTATTCATTCTTAATTGTTTTAAAACCGCATTACTACGATGTAATCTATAATAATTAACTAATAGCAAATGACCTTATATCTTCCCTACTAAAAGCTTATTACTGGCTGAGTGTATTGCTGCTGTTCTTTCACTTATGCACATGCAGACTCTCATTATGACTTCCTGGTGTCAGATTACTCAGCAAATGTAAACAAGATTATTTCTAAATCAACAGAGGAAACATGATGCTGGTGGCTCTGTTCTAAGGCTCTGAAATACAAATCATATGGTTGTTTAGATCAGTCTTTCTCAAGCACATTTTTGTGGATTTCCTGCTTTTCAATTCTCAAAGGACATGTTAATTAGCTGACTAACTAAATACTAAACTCTAACTGACACTATACTTTAGTCCATACTAAATACTAATAAAAACTAATAATTCAGTTAAACGTCAAATGAAATGAGTCAGAAATTAGGGGATATTCATTTTGATATATATATATATATTTATGTATATATGGGGATGAGATTAACCGCACAGTCGTAGCCGACTCTCGGTCACTTGATGGATCATCGATCTTCACACATTTCTGTCTTCATAGATGTGATCCATAAAGTATTTCAGCAGGATAGTGGAGTAGATTGCCATTGCTTTCTCCACCCCTCCCCATTTACCCGGGCTTGGGACTGGCGTGCAGCTGTTACCAGTTACATGGCTGGGGGGATTTGCATACACAAGTCAATGACAATTTGGGCTGTGTGAGAAAACCGGAGTACCCGGAGTAAACCCACGCAGATTCCACACAAAAAGGATCTAAGGCGCTCCACCCTGGGATTGAACCCGGGACCTTCTTGTTGAGAGAGAGAGAGAGAGCGAGAGAGAGAGAGAGTGAGTGAGTGAGTGAGTGAGTGAATGTGAGAGTGTGACAGTGAGTGAGTGAGTGAGTGAGTGAACTAGTGAACTCCGATCCCAAAATAGTTAAGGCAGTGCTGGAAAAAAATGGAAAACAAAATATTGACTTGGGGATATTCCGGCCATTGTCACTTAGGGGTGTACTCACTTTAGTTTCCACAGGCAACAGAGTATTCACACTGTTATACAATCTGTAGACTGAATACTTTACCTTGTTTTAGTGGCATATCTTCACCGTTGTCCCACGAAAGTATATAATTAAATATTTACAAAAATGTGAGGGATGTACTCACTTTTGTAAGATACTGTATTACATAATTTTCTTTTAATTAGAAGAGCAGTAACTTGTTTTAACTGTTAAGCAATCTCACTGCAGATTTTATTTATGCATGTAGAAAAATGACTGATTTATTCTGTTTGAATAGTTTGTTGCGAATATACAATGGAACAAACAATAGGTTCAGTTTATAAGTATTTTATCTCAGACAGACGCATTGGACTTAGCTGGTTTTGACTACGTTTTCTGAGTCCACCTTAGCCTGAGACTGAGACGAGACTGAAAACAAATGAGTTTGATACTGAGACGAGACCAAGACCAGTTGTTTATGATCTTGGGATCCGACTCAAGTACTACAACGCTAAGTTTAAATCTGAAATCTAACTAGCTGCTGCGGTTGGTCCCTGAGGTAGATTCTTAAACCTCAGCTTCCCAGCGCAATTATATGCCACTTTAGATATTGTAAATTAATATTAAAGCTTCTGAAAAAGCTGCCTGAAATAATATACCAATAAAAACATCTTTTAATACTTATGTTAGCTCTCGGTTACAATTTTGGTCAGTATATACTTGTAACAAAACTTGGTCCACTGAGCTGCTGTGAAATTGGCAGTAATCCCAAGTGGAGTATCCAATCTTGAAACCTCAGCAATATAAAAGATGAAGTGTTCGAGTCTCCCCACTGTGCCTCTGTAATTGAAACACATCTATTACTTAGCACCGCCAACAATATGACACTGATTACCGCCTTAACGCAGAACACTCTACCCCAAATGGCTTTGTTCTCGTTTTTTTATCAAGGCTGTACTTTGATTTGTTACCCCATCCTTTCTCATGACGCCTCTTATGACTGCCAAATTGTGACAAACAGCACAGACATATTTTTGTGATGAACTGCTTGTCCCTGAATGCTTTAGTCTCCAGACCATACTGGGAGATGGAACTTTATTGACACCAGAAATCCTGTTTTCACAGTGGCTGCAATTCATCTTCAGCTGAAAATTGACAATACTTCGCCTATCCCATCAGTTCGTCTCACATTAGCTCCATTTTAGCAGATTCCCAGCCGCAGTCTTTGCAAACACACCTCAGGATTGGTAGTAATACTGAAGAGTGAGGGCTGTGAGAACTGGGATTTCAGCAAAAGAATATGAATGTGGCATCTTTTTAGAACTAGGTTCTTTTAGAGATGACTAAAATTGCTTTGGAGCGTTCTTTGCTCTGCACATAATAACTTTTCTGACAACATGAAAGAAATCAGGCCACTTCTTTGTAAGTGTGGACGTTTTCCAATTATCAAACATGAAATTGATTTTCCTTTGTTTATTTTACGGACTCCATAATGACTGCCTGCTCAAAGGTTTATTGACCTGCTTAGGCTCAGAAGATAAGGAAATTGCAGTAACTGGTCTGCACCTGTAATCTCAGCTCTACTTTGCTGAGTGTGCACTTGCATTCTCAGTCACGTGATAATGCAGTTGTTCTGCATTTTGAATGTTCAATATGCTCTACTCATTTGTTACAATGCATATTTCAGGCATTTGACATCACAATGTATGCAAAACATTGTCATTTCACTTACATAACTACAAGAACTGTAGCACTGGCACAGCAAGATGCTAAAAACCAATATGCCATGAAACAGTCCTTATTATGGTTGGCAGGGGAGAGACAATGACACTCTAGTTAAATCATAGTTTACGAGCCTGTATGCTCATTAGTGAAAGACAATAGCAAGCATTAATTGTTCGACCAAATAAATAATTTTGTATGTTCTGTTCATGTATGTGTCTGCCCAGTTCTTTTAAATGGCTTTTATAGGAACAGTATTCGACTGGAGTAACTAATTAAAGAAGTCATTAAAGACATCCCAAGATGAAAATAAACCACAAAGTAAGTACTCACATAGGAAAGTACATGCTAGTTGAAAATGTAGCCTAACAACCAAATTATAATTTAGTCATAAATCATTTTTATTTGCCATAAACATTAGGCATCTGGTCATGAAGCAAAATAAATCAATATGAAATCTTTTCATTTTAAGGCCACACAAGCTTTTAAATATATGCACACAATCAGAGAGATATAAAAATACATAAACCATAGTGTTTACAATACATAGCCAAATAGACAAATCAGATAATTACTCTATTATGATTTCTTCAGATCAGCAATCCAGTTTTTGCATCATTCCAGCTGTACATGTATTTATTTATAAAAAAAAATCTTGACTATTCAGCACCAGTTCATTTATTCTGACTGCAAGAAAACAAGATTTGTTTTTAGACCAAGGTTCAAGAAGAGATTCACAATTTCTTTTTTCCTGTACCACAGACTTGAGCATTTGTTTCTCTTACAGAGCCAATTACTGAAAATGTTAAAATAAATTATTGTGGAAAGTAGATTCGAAAGTAGGAATATAGCATATAATTTGCAATCCCTTTTGGGACATCACTGCATGATGGACCTGCTATTAGCATAGCTCTGGGCTTGTTAGATATCTGAGATTATTAAAATAGTAAGAATAGTTCTGAATGAAAATATACAGGTTTTACTTTAAAATACATCACTAATATTATTATTTTTGTTAATGTGTTTTTTCTAGATTTTAACTTGTCATGGTCAGGGGTGTGGAAAATACAAAGCATGGACATAATGCCCTGGACAAGTCAGCTCTGTAAAGATTATAATGTCAATGTCCAGCAGTGATCCCCAACCAGTCTCTCTTCCCTTAGCCATTTGTGTGCATTTGACACTCAGTCTGGCCAGGTACTACTGGGACTTGAAGACGTGTCCCTGTGTTGGGGATAATAGTGTGTGGGGCTACTGCAACATCCGTATGCCCCCATTATTATTTATTATTATTGTGATTGGAGTATAAGGGCCTCTTGAATCAATACAGTATATGGTAGTTAAAGGATTGTAGCAGTCATGATGAAATAGTAGGAGATTAAAGGAGATACGCTTTGAACTGAAATACTTTCCACTCAAGGGATTACAGCTAACTGTCTAGATTTCACACAAGGTGCATCTAGCAGCTGTGGTTTAACAATTAATCTCTCCAAATGAAAAAATTATGATAATAAAAATTACCACTGACTCTGCAGCATAAACATCTCACCAAACACATATTATTCCTGTTGGATTTTTTAGAAGGAAAAAAAAGACAAAAGGTAAACGGAATTTAAAAATAGGACATTTCTGATCCATTTTAATATAAAATGTCACAAAATAGCCAGCACGTGGTTTTACTTTTAATCACAGTGCAATACAAATTATAAGATAAACCCATATAATATTGTACCATTCTCTCTGTCTTTTTTAAAACTGTATCCATATATCTCTTGCTAGTTACGTCATAATTAATACCAATACAAAAAAATGTCATCGTCAATATCTATATCATCAATCACCATCACTGAAACCACATCACACGATTTACCTGCTAAACCCTGAATACCCAAGTTTTTTCATCAAAAAACCACAAGTATCCTCAATGAGTCTAATGTCTTTCCTGGACATGTTCAGCCTCCACGTATTGATGGAAGCTGGCGAGATGTCTCCCTCATACATAAGATTGTACATGTTAGTCGAAGTGGTGAACAAGAGCTGGTTCAGTGCAGAGGGCCTTACTGGAACGCCCAGAAATGAGTTGATTCTCTCAGCTGTCTCACCTGGAAAGTTCACCACATCCTCAAACCTTACAAGCAGGAAGGTGTCCTCAGGTAGGGTCGCTGTGACACGGAGCACTGCGGCAGTGTGAGCCAGCCATAAGTGGGACAGCAGGAGCACAGGACTGGCTTTGGACCGAGAAAGAAGCCGCCATAATGTCATAAACTCAGTCGCAAAAGTCGGACAGCGCTCTCGGGTGATGTCCTGTTTGAACATGAGAGAGAGGTGCTGTGGTACATTCTTCAGAGTGTAAAGGCTGGGCTTGCTGTTGTACAGCATGAGATAGATCCACGCTCGAGGATCCCTGACCATGTAAATAGCCCTGAATGAGGGGCCAATAACTTCGTGGACGAAAGGGAGTTTGAGGGGCCAGCTGCCGCTGTTTAAGTCGAGGACGAGCCGGGCGTTTGGATATTCATTTGTGTGTCTCCTCATCTCCCGCACATACTCTGCATCCCTGTCCAAGCTGACTCTTAAACGTCCTTTCATATCAGCCAGAGGCTCCCTCCTCCTCCTCTTCATTTTTTTCTTTTTGTCGTGTACTGGAGCTGCTCTTTGAACATGTTTGGCTTTGTTCATTTCGAACAGGGGAATGTTTTGCAGGTGCAAATGTGTGTTGTGGACAAGCGAATGCAGCCAGCCCTGAATCATTTTAAACTGCCCACGCTGAGCATCAGACCTACCCCACTCACAGGCATCGGCCAGAGAGTCAAACTCAAACTCTGTTTCGGGTATGTCGAGGTGAGTCGTTGGAACCCGCAGGTAGACAAAGTCAGAGTTGTTAAAGAAAAGGTGTTTAAGTATGTCTGAGCCTGAGCCTGACAGTGTGGTAATGACGACGGTAGGCAAAGGAATATGATGCAGGCTGTAAAATCTCATTTGTCTATCAAGTTCGGGGTCGGTAGTGGCACTTTTCCACTTCACCCCACACAGCAGCTGATCACAGCTGTTTGAGAGAAAAAGGAGTTCAATAACCCACAGCATTAGCACAAAGAACAGAGCATAGCGCATCAGTCTGGTGAAGCAGATATAAAACTTGCGCTGCAAGGTCATAAAGATGATAGCAATGCACAGTATCAATCCCGCTATCACATTCACTGTGAATCCAAAATTAAACAACTGACTGTCTGCTATTGTTTGTTTCGGGACAAGCTGTGCTCCCAAACCAAAGCGGATTATCTGATAGCGGTCTTCCACTTTGGCATAACCTCCAAAGCCCAGATAGCTTGAACGGGCTCCTATGTCTTTGTAGTTTGTTGCTATCGATACTATTTTTTCTGTGTTGTTCATGACCAGAGACAATCTGAGCCCGTTTTTGCTGTCATCTAGGAAGTGACAGTTGGAAATTTTTACGTAAGGCCCATGCATCACATAAACCATTCTGGCCACTGTACTGCTCACAGGGAAAGTGACATTGACAAACTGTGTCCACCGTTTTTTAAATTCGGCCACCTGCTCTGCCTCCTGTATCCTTGTGTTCGGGCTATATCCCTGACTGTCAAACCAGAACATCTTATAATGAGCATCCCAAACGTCCATCAAAGCCCCATTGTATCTGTCCATATACTTATAAGGGACATACTTAAAGTCAATGTCCAGATTGTGGAAAAATGCGCTGACAGTGTTTACAGGTGAGTCCTCGTGCTTCTCTACGTGGTCGACTACAACAAGAGTCTGCGAGTTTAGAAGCACTAGGGCTCTGTACACGCTCTTTAGCCTAATGTCTGGAGAATAGGATGCAGCAGCTTCCCCACTGACAAACATGCTGTCTCGGTGTGAGGACGCTGCTATCACCTCTCCCACAGAGTCTCCAACCCCTTTGTCAGTATAGCGCAGCCACTTGGCACACTCTCCTAGCTGTCCTTCCCAGGGGGCATTGCACTGACTTGTTGGGGAGGGACTAAACACTAGCACATTGTTCAAGTAACTGTATTTTGGACCATAAAGTGCCTCAGATACAAACACTTGTCCATTTGGTGCAAAAGTAAACGAATTTTGGTCTGGGTGTTCGTGGCCAGGGTTGAAACTGTTCCAGCCATCTATCCATGAGTACGGGTTGGCATGGACTATGTCAAACACTGCACGCCCACCTAGCTTTCCCGATTTAAAAGAAACAAATGTGTTACCCTGGGCAATAGGTAAACCAGCCCCGTAAGTCACTACACCCCAATTAGAAAATATATGCATCTTGGGTCTGCCATATCCATATGGGGGCTGTGGTGTCAGACGGGGATCATACCATATAAACTCTGTGTGTAGAGTAGTCCATCTCTGTGCTGAAGATTGACTCATTGGGCCGTCTTTAGGTCTGTGCTTTCTTATTTGTAATGCTAGCCAGTTACCAGTGCCATTCTTCATCACAAACGTGTCCAAAAACACCAACTGGCTCTCAGGCCCATAAAACCAGTTGTAATTAGAGTCCCCTATACCAACTGTCCTTTGAAAGCCTGGCAGCAGAGTGGAATAATAAAACCAGAAATGATTTCGAAGCCAATTGTTTTGCGTGTTCTCTATGTTAAAGTGGCGCTGCGCTAGAAACACATACTGTGTGAGGGACTTTGCCGTGTAGCTCCCATACGCCACTCCTTCATCTAAAGACCCATCCACAACATGGTTTAGAAGGAACATGGTCTTCTCCATATAATTTATACATACTTGTTTCCAAACCATAGCTTTCTGGTCATTGTGCTTCTCAACGACAATGGCACCAATTAAAATGGCTAAAATGTTAGTGGTCTGATGGTTTTGGAGAAACTGTTTCCCCCATCCTCTGTATTTTGATGTCTCATAGAGCTCTTCGGTCTCTTTGAAGATTCTGCTAATGTAAAGTTCGCGCCGCTGCTCATTTAAGTACGAGTAGACAAAATCAAAAGCAGTAGCAAATCCAGTCAGAGAATGAGCCACAGGCACTTCATCGTTTGGTGAACTAGTAACTTTCCAGTCTGGGTATGCTGCCATGCGGTCCAAATATTTAATCAAAAACTCCAGTGCAGTCGTGTCTTCGGGGCAGAGTAAACAGTAGAGTGCCAGAGGTGGAAGGTTATTCCCATAGATCTCATTCCACTTGCTGGTGAAGTCACTGTGCTTGGTGGGTGGCATGTAGAGAGGAACGTTGGACAGCATGGTCAGCACAGCAGCCCGTATGACTTTAAAAATGTGGCTGTGGGTTGAAGTTGCCCTCTGTCTCATAAGCTGTACATCCACTTGGTTGAAGTACAAACTCGGATGATAATTAGTGGCTTGAAGCTTCCGTAGCTCCAGCACCCGATTCTTCTCTGTGAGTCTGAGCTGCCCAAAGTTGCTAAAAATATCCTTGTGTGAGGCATTGAAAACACCCAAGGCAGAAGTTCCCAGGGCTAAAAATGTCAAGAATAACATGGAGCGTTTGATGGATCGCCATGAACATCCTCCGCTACCCATTGTTCAAAAAAATTAGTTTATTATAACTTCACTCAGCAGACTTTTTCTTAAAACTCTGGATGGTGGTCATTTCTTCATAACTACACCATTTATCAATCAAGTTCCAATGATTATGGATGTGTCTTGTGATTATCAGCTCTCAGCTGGTCAAACATGAGTTTGTTAAAGCTTGTCTGTATTGCACTGCATATACTAAGTAACCTAGAACAATAATGCAAGCGCTTTATAAGCAGTTCAGCAATATAATCAGGAGTATTTTTTAGTTTAGCTTATTCTTACTCCTCAATAAAAATAACGTTTGATTATATGATAATTTAAGTGAAGAAAAATAGAGTCTAGAATACTTATCAAATGATCCAGAACGAACAACCGGCAACAATGTCAAAATATCCGTTCGTATTCAACATGAACCAGCGTCCAGAAGCTCATCAGTATCAGACCCATAATCAGATTTGAATGAACATCTTTCCGAAACAGTCATATCATATATCTCCTCCAAACTCGTATGTGACAAACACATCTCCTGCCGTGAAATCTCCAGTCCAGTCAAACAAACACACAGACATCTCGTTCTTCTCGCTCCCTCGGAAACGCGCGTAACCCAAACTAACAGGACTATTTGTGTACAGCATCTTCTCCAGTGCCATCGCGGTGCTGAAACTGATCCTGCAGCCAACAGACCATCGCTTTAAATCTCCTCCGTAATGCAGACATGACCGAACCGTCATCCGACGTCCATTGTAGACCAACAAGGAGGACAGCAAGTTCACAAGGAAGTTAGTACAGGCGGAGATCCATGAACGATTCAGGACGTTGCGGATTAAAATCGTGCTTTGTTTCAACGTAAAAACTAAAGCACGAGCGGAAAAGCAGCCGTCACTGTCAGGTGAAGGTTAATAGTGCTGAAGAACCGCCGGTAACGAGGCATCTTCTTGCGCTTCTCTTCATGACTCACATTGACTCTATGGTGATGGCTCTTTGGTGAACATAACGCAAGGCCTGTAGAGGGCGCGCTCTCCTTAAATACCGTATATTATCTCTCTCTATCTCCATCTCTCTTTCGCTGTCCAGTCTGTTTTCGTAATACATGTTAAAACTACTTATTGATTAACTATGAGGCAAAATAACTGTATGTCAATTCCCCTCTAGTTAATGATGTCTGCTATTGTAGCTACATTCAAAGCTTGCAGGTTCAAAATACGAATCCTTCAGGGATGAAGCCTCCTTAATGTGGCACCTCGGTGATTCCCAGAATGTCACTTTCAGGTTTTTATCAGCCAAAGTCAGTCTGACAACTTTCTGCTTCATCCCTGTCGAATAAAGTCCATAAACAAATTGCTTATTATATTAATGGAGGACTTGCTTTGACCAGCCCTGACCTGATTCAAGACCAAGACAAAAAGTGGGCAAGACTAAATTTTCAAATTGCAAGAATAAAAAAATCAGATGTCCTATCAAATGAATCTAAATTTTAAGCATCATAGCAAAGGGTCTGAATTCACTTGTCCGTGCAAGACTTTTGTTTGGCCATTATAATACATTTGCATAAAAATTCTAAAATTGAATGTGAGATATAGAATGCAGAAGGATGGGAGCAACTAGTGTTGTTTTTGGTACTGTTGGTATGGACTTCGCCATGTTCTTTCTGGGTCCTTGTGGATCACGGTTACTCGTTCTAAGATGGACCAATATGTCAAGCCAAGTCAAATTTATTTATATAGTGCTTTTTACATCTTAAAAGGCCAATCCCAAATTAAGCAAGCCTAGGGCGACTGTAGAAAGAAAAATGCTCCCTGAATGTAGTCAAGTAAATAATACAATTTGAATTAATAATACCATTTGAATTAATAACCAAATTTTAATTGAATAACAAAATTGATTTAAGATAATTAGTCTTCAGCAGTAAGTTATTGGAGGCACATCGTCTCCTAATAACTGATGGAGAGAGTTATTGCACTCTGTTGGCACAGGCATTGTGGGACTGGGTTCTGTTGATAAAGACCAGTAGAGTGATGCTGAGGTGGAGGAACATTTAAGTATGTGGTGCAGGAACTGGTACAGGGACATCAGCTTGGAGAGAAAAGAGAAATTGTGGTTACTTATTGGTTAGGAGCACATAGTGTATTAGCAATCACTGATGAAAAGTGCAGCATGAAACTCCAGCAGCATTAACTATAGCAGCATGGCTAAAGGGCAAGAACCAAAAGGTGACACAGCCAAAAGGCAAGAGCCAACTCTAACCAATGCGTCCCAGTCAAAATCTATCCAAAAGCCTGCATAAATAAGAATGTTTTTAGCCTAAACTTAAACTGGAGACTGTCTGAATTTCTAACTTAAGTGGTATCCACTGGCTGTCCCTAAATTCATGTGTCTGAGCAAGGAAAAATAGATATTTTTAGGAAATCAAGCAAAGAAAATAAAGCTGAGATCCATACATGATGTTCTCAGAGTGGTGCGAACTATTAATGAAATGACGACTGTTTTCATTATTTATTGTCAGAGAAATGGAGGAATTATTCTGACATGTAATACTCTTACTCCTGCTATCAGTAACATAGTGGTTGCTGGCTGAGTTTGTGTATTAAGAATAATGGCGTAGACAGCAAATGAGCTTTCCTATATTGCATCGAATCTTCTGCAGCCCACTCTAGGATAAAGTTTACTGAAGATAAATTAAACGTTTATATCTATTATGGAAAGGAACATATGTGTACAAGAAGGAAAAATTAATAATAAGAATGTTGAAGGTGCAAATGCAAAAGAAGGTGGTGTGTGATATATTTCCTCACTAACAATGCACCAAGCTGGCTCTTCTAGCAATGAACAAAACGTTTTTTTCATAATCTTATGAAATAAGTCTTCTTCAAAATGATTAATTTCTTATTGTGCATTGTTACATGGGTAATCTGATACTTAAAGCATACCTGATACCTGAAGCATAAAGCAAAGGGTTGATTGCCTAATGTGTATGATCTAAGCAACTATACAGACTTATATTTATGACATAGTGTACCCAGAATCAGAATAGTAAAAATAAACTAATCCCTTCCATCCCTTCTCCACTCCATGTTGAATAAGGATGCTATGCCACCAAAACTGTTACCTGCTGCATGACTAGAGTCCCTGTACTGAACTAAATAATTAATTTCTGCTCACTTATATTCTCTATTTTGTATGTATTTATATTTACATTTACAGTATTTAGCAGACGCCCTTACAAAAGTGTTTTACCATTTATTTTAGTCCATACTTTAATATATTATCTACATTCTATTCGCTCTTTATTAAAGTCTTTATTATAGATTTTTCTATATTAAAGGGACTTTTTAAATATTTGTTTTTTATATAGTGTAGCTTCTGTACAATTTAATTAAAATACTATTACTAATTTATTATTCAGCTAATTTAGTTTAAATTTTTTGAAATAACATCTGGGCTGAGGAGGCCGGGTCCCTTTTGAGTCTCCAAGGTTTCTTCCTGATCACATTTATGTAATCCTTTACATTACAATATTTGTAATTATTTGTATGATATGTTTTGACTATTCTCAGGCAATGCTGTCCTGTAAAATGTTCGATCTCTGACTTTGACTTTACTTCTGTCTGCACCAAGTAAATTCTGGGTCATGCCCCTGACCTCCCCCTGAGACTCTGACCAGGATGCAGTAAAGCAGAATACTCTGCTTTGTACCAGAATGCACTTTTACCCACATGCATGTATACTTTATATATTAAATGCCTCAGTCATGCAGACTGATGCTTAATTGTTGTATCCAATGTAATATATATATATCACCTCATATCATTAGATTACCCACTTCTGGGTTACAGTTTTTATTTGCATGATGCTTGTTCACAATTATCCATGATTTATTTGATCTCTTTAATTTAGGAGGAAGTCTAAAACATCTGGAATTTAGAACTATGTTTGAAAGGTTTAAAAGGGCACAGTTGTAGAAACTTATACATAGAGTGACAACCTTTACTGTGGCCATACCAGGTGCTAATACAGTATTGATTCAGTAATTAGTAATTAGTTTGGACGGTGGTGTCTATTCAAATTGCTGTTCAAATCTCTACAAATTTATTGCATTGACCAGCTGCAAGGGCGTTTCTACACTGCTTGTCGAGGCACACACAGAATTTATAGGGACACAGCTGTACCCCTCTGCTTGCCCATCAGTCACAGAAGCCCAACTGTGCAAACACTACATTGATTAAGTGATTTAACACTAAAGAGAATGTCACTTTGACTCGATATGAAGAGCAAATTAACAGTAAAGAGTAGACTAAAGTTATTGTGATGCATTTTCTCTTTTTTCTCAGAGCTGATGTTCCGATGCCAGTTCCAGAACCACACACTTGGATGTTCTTCCGGCTCGGCATCGCTCTGCTGGTTTCCATCAACAGAAACCAGTCCCACCAGAGTGCAGTAACTCCCTCCATCGGTTGGACATTAGGA
>JAUZSU010164012.1:0-13629 GCA_034780255.1 Parotocinclus maculicauda | reverse complement strand
TACTGGACTATGGACCAGGGTTCAAATCCCACCTCTGCCACAGTTGGGTCCCTGAGCAAGGCCCTTAACCCACAATTGCTTGGATCACAAATCAAGCTAGATTTTAACCTAAAAGCACATGCCTGAAGTTAAAAATGAGTGAACAAACTGCACCAGGAGACAAAGTGCAGACCACAGCAGCCTTGCTTTCGCTAGACGTTGCTTATCGTAGTTTCTCTTTGTTAATCAGAAGACAGCAATCTGTCAACTATGTCGGATATAGTTGCCATTAAAGAATTTATATACATATAAATACATATAAACCAACCACTGTGCAGTATATGAAGATTATGACGAACTTAGTCAACCAAATGCACTGTCAAGGAAAGACCGGATGTTCTGCTTGCCCATGAATCTGCAAATTGTAAAACCTTCTGCAGTTTATGCATTACAGTTTTCACTTTTTCAGTTTGCGGTAAATAAATAAGACCTGGTTTTTCTTACATTTCCATTGATGTCAGTAGTGAGCAGCAATATCCCATTAACAAGTGAATGCAGCAGTGAGCTAGCAAATTGCTTTCATGTCACCTAAGCGTTAATATAATATAATATAATATATATAATTACATATTACATTATTGTATTTGTTAGAATTCCCAATGCATTATGGGAACACACAGACCATTAGTCAACACATTATTGGAAGTGTTTGGAATAATGATTATCGTTATGTCTTGTAAAATCTAAATTCTGAAAGTAATTTAAATTTACATAAGAAAGGAAAAGCTACAGTATATAATAAACAGGAAGTGGCAGGAAACGCTAAAGGCAGTCAGGTGTGGAAGAGAATCATGGTGTGATTAGAACCAGAAAGAGCTGTGAGACAAAAAAAAACCAAGTGGTGTTGGTGAAGCAGAGCAGCAGATCAGCAGTAATGTAGCGATTCAAAAGGAAACAAGCTTTCCATTGTTCCTTCAAACAGAACAACAGAGACGCCACAGCAGGAGGTCCTTTTAATTAACTTCAAACCTAAACTTTGGAGAACACTTCTAAACAAGGGCGACTTCTCAAGATCAATACAATCTGCCACAAAGAGTCTCTTCACCTCAAACATTTTCAGACAACAACCCCTCAAGGAGCCTTTAAAAACCTCTTCTGTTTCTCTTTGTTAGACTAATAAGTTTATTGTTTTGACGTGAGTGCAGGTCCTGCTGGTTAAAAAAAAGGACGATGTCTTCTAACAATTACCAGTGAATTAATTACCGCTACTTGAGACATGGTGGGTTTAGCAAAATAAGCTCTCCCTCCACACTGTGCTGTGCTTGAACAAGTTCAGAGATGTGAAAGCTTAACAGAGTGCAGTAGAATCTTAATCAGGTTTTAATAAAAAAAATAATGTGTTAGCTTGATTTGTTGCATTATTCATCTAAAAAGCATCACTAATCACTCCCCCCTACCCATAAAAATAACATAAATAACTAAACAAAGTGCCATCTGTTATAGGAAGGTGTATATATATATATATACAATATATATGATATAATACATATACATATATATATACAGTACTGTGCAAAAGTCTTAGGCCTCCTTTAGATTTGTTTTGCTTTATCATAATATAGTGACCATATATAACACATTTCTGAGAACTGGATCCAAAAATTTGAAACCTAGATTAGTCGCCCTAGAATACTCTACAATACTCTACAATACTCTACAATACTCTACAATACTCTACAATACTCTATTCCCATGATCTTTTTTCAAATGTTTGTGAGCTTTTGCATATCTTAGGCTTTTTTACCCTGTTCCACTTCGGAAAAATGGGTTTCTTGGCTGCTCCACTTCCAAAAAAACACCTGATCAAATTTTTATGGACTGTAAAAGGGTGAATTTGATCCTGATACTGCTCCCCAGAGCTCCCAGTTACTGCTATTACTCAAGTTTAAATAGAAAGTCACACTAAATACTTACCACTTAAACCCATAAAAGCATTTTATTTAAATACTGCATAAACATTTTCTGTAATTTCTGGTTGCATTTGAAAAAAGAGGGAGATAAATAATGATAAATGGTCACTTTACCATTGTTTTAGTAATACCCTTTGTAATCTAATGGTGGCCTAAGACTTTTGAACAGTACTGTATATATGTATATATATATATGAATGATCCAGGCATTGAGATGCTTACCTTTATTGTAGCCTTTGTCAGTTTGAACCAAGCTGACCGTTCTTGCTCGACCCCTCAGCCGTTTCTGGCTGCTCTGAGTCTACAGACTGCTGTGTATGAAAATGAGAGGACTTCATAAGCCAACAGACCGGCCACGGTCAAAATCACTGTGATCACATTCTGGTTGACGCTGAAGTTACCTGCAGCTCTTTCAATGCTGGACGACGTTCGACCGCGTTCAAACTGCCATATCCTAAAGCTGGGCAAATATAGGTGGGTCACCATCAAAGCTCCGGAAGGTTGGGCTTCACCTTCACGCTGCGGGTACGGCTGGCATGGCATGGCATGGTCTGAGGGAGGTGAGGTAAACCTCAAAATGGACTCGAGTCCCAAGCCCTGTGTTCTCCAGGAACTGGAACCTGTTCATGAAAGACAGACACAATCCCATTTGTATAGTGTTGAGTAGGGGTGGGCGATATGGCCCTAAAATAATATCACGATATTTTAGGGTACTTTTGCGATAACGATATATTTGGCGATATATCTCAACGGCATACAATTGCAACAAAATAGATCTTATACTTTTAAGTACCTGACCTCGTGGCATTTTGACAGATCTTTTGCCTAGCTTATAGCTTATCACAGTAGATTGTTGTACAACTGATATTTGTCTCCACATTACCGTACTCACTCCCCTTTTTGGGACAAACTCCTCCACTGTAGAACCACATTGTACCATAATCTGTTACTCTGCCTGAGGACGTACGCAACTCTCTGTGCATTGCGTCATTACATACACGTCAAAATATCACGATATCAATGTTTTAAATCATTATGTAGAATTATACCGGTCTCATCGCGAACGGTACGATAGGAAACACCCCTACTACCCCCATATTAAAGTCATTTAAGATGCGTTAGATTTTTAGGGACTGGGATGAATGTTTTTAAATTGTGGGCTTGTATTTACACATTATTGTTCATATATAACCATAAGAACAATAACGTGTAAATACAAGCCCACAATTTCATCCAATGTTCTACATAACATTACAAAAACAACAGTAACACTATTGATAGAGGTGGGACTCTCTTTTGGCACCGCCCAAAAACCCGATTATTATTGCTGGGATTCAAACCTTATCCTAAAGCATCTGTTTTATATTGTCTCAGTTATTCCATGACTTCAATCTCATTGTAGATTGTAGATAGATTGATCTCTGTATCAGTAATGCCATCTTCTGCTAAATGAAATCATGACATCATGATTTTACCATTACAGACAAATATGAATGGTTGGCAGAAAATCATGAGAGTCTTGCTAGAGTTGGGTCAGCTTGATCATTTGGTGTAAAGTGGTCAGCACTGCAGTCTTAAGTCCGTCTTTATCTCGTCTTATTATTCCGCTCAAATAAATCCCATTCATTCATATTAACGTAAGTCTTAAGCCATATCATTACGGAATCAATTGGCATAGAAAAAAGACAGATTGTAGACATTTGTGAGACGATGCCATATTTTCCGTATCCACATTGCAATGCGCCATGGGATCAACACCCAAAACCCCCCTTCTAATGAGAAAGAATAATAGAAAAGTGTAGAATCTAACTAGAAGGGAAAAACAGAAGGTCCAGATGCACAACTGCACAAGAGATTTACATTACATTTACATTTCCAGCATTTAGCAGAGCGACTTACAACTGATACAGTCTTACAATCCAAGCAATTGTGGGTTAAGGGCCTTGCTCAAGGACCCAACTGTGGCAGTGACAGGATTTGAACCCTGGACCTTCTGGTCCAGAGTCCAGTTCCTTAACCACTAGGCTACCACAGTCCACATATCATTAATATGCTTAATTTGTAATTTTTTTTTTTTTTTTTGTCTAAGGTTCCTAACTTATCAGGAATTAACTGGGCTCATTAACTACCTGCAGGATAAGCGAGATCGCCTTGTCCAAGACCCAAACATTGGTAAGTTTAAGATTTTAAGTTAGTATATGATGTAATAACATATTGATGTTACCAATGTACAGGAGAACTAAGACACACGTGGTGTTGTCTGCTACTGTTTACATCAGTATAGTAATCAGTACTGCCCATCTTAAGCTAAGTGGTTTTTATAACAGTTTTATTTACTATAACAGATCATGGTGTGAAGTGTAGCAATTGTATTGCTCGTGCGGTGGTTTTCCCATGAAGGGCAAAACCAACTCCTGTTTTTCTTGTGTGCAGGGTCCCATCCTGCCTCTTTACAAATCACTCCTGAGCCTGTTCAACCAACACAGGCTCTAACCCCTGCTCTCCACCAGGCACAGTCTTCCACACACTCCAACAAATCCCACCTTTCTCCTGCCTCAGTACCTACCACCAACCAACAGCAAGAACTGCAAGCTAAAATTCTGAGCCTGTTCAACAGCGGCTCAGGCTCCTCTGTGGCTCAGGGCCCATTGTCAGCATCCCTGTCTCAGAGCTATGGATCCACCCAGAGTCCTAACCTCTCCTCCTCTCTTTCCAACTCTTCTCATGAGTCTCAGAGCATAATGGGCCCCCGAACTGGCATACAGACCTCTGGCAACCGCATGGGAACGCCACAAGGCCTCTCCAGAGCTGGAGGTACTACTGGAACAGGCATTAATTTTGACAACCCCAGTGTGCAAAAAGCTCTCGACACACTAATCCAGAGTGGCCCAGCCATTAACCAGCTAGTCAAATCAGTGGGTGCAGCAGCCAGGTCAGGTCAGGTGACTGGCCAGGGCATGGGACAAGGAGTGGGCCAGGGCATGGGACAAGGAGTGGGCCAGGGCATGGGACAAGGAGTGGGCCAGGGCATGGGCCAGGGCATGGGCCAGGGCATGGGCCAGGGCATGGGCCAGGGCATGGGCCAGGGCTATAACCAGGTTATGGGTCAAAGAATTGGACAGGGGATGAGCCAAGGGTCCAACTATACCCGTCATTACTGAAGCACATCTACACATGATCACTGTTTGTACGGTTTTGATTCTGTGTAGAGTTTTAGTTCCTTAACATAAAATTTCCTCATGTATTTCTCATTGTTTTATGTACTGGTTTTATTTTGAGACGGTGATGTTATTTTTGGACATCCTTAAATGTCTGTTGTAATAACAGAGCCTGTTCTTATTACTTTGAATGTCCCTTTCTGTAGATGGCAGTTGTACATACTGAATTGTGATTCAATAAATTAATTTTGTGATATTGTCTACAGGAGCTAAGTGCACTGAAAAGAAGACTTTGTAAACATTAGTAATAAAATGGCATTCATTTATTGCATTTTCTGCTGACAAATCTATAAAATGGAATGGTAAATTGCCAGAAGCCAGAGATAAAGCATTTGAAATGTAAAACTACATTTGTTTTTTCTTTTGTATCATGAAATACAACAGAGAATATATATTTTTTAAATACTGAGTTTACACTTACACAAAAACACTTCACCACTAACCAGTGTTATGTACAGGACCCCCCCACCCATCATAGTTTTGTGTGCATATGTATGTCTGAACACATGCATATGCTCACACAAAATGAAAAACACAACACAATTTGTCATATATCAAAGAAAAACTGTACATACAGTATTTCTTTTTAGTCTACATCCATTCTCTTCCATTTACACAAAATGTTTTGCACATGTCTCATGAATTCAAAAAGAAGCTTGAAGGGTCCCGTTTGCTAACGCTGTTGGCCCTGTCTGATCATCATGTTGGTACGCTTAATTAATTAGTTAATGAATTAATGAATTTCTGTTGGGTGGTTTCTAAAAGCCAAATAAAGGTGCTTAACAATGAATGACTAACCTATTTGATAACCTGCATGGATTATTGGCTAGCTTTTTGGATAATATGAATGTGGCACACTTGGTTAGCGGTGAGCTAATGTAGAAGAGCTTCTGGACACACCATTAAATCAAACCTTTACTGTCTTTAGCATGATATGGCGCAAGTTTGTTGAACTAAGGTCACTAAGGTCAACTAAGAACTTAGCACTCATAATTGCTTTTTGTTTGACAGCATTTCCGGTTGTGTTTAAGGCATGTTCTGAAATCTAATTGCATGACCTTCAAGCTTCTTTTCAATTCAAATTCAAAATAACATTTCCAAGTCAACTTAAATATACTTTGGTGACCACTTTTTTTTTTTTGTAAACTAGCTATATGCATCATGAATAAAAGTCTTTTTTAGTCTAACTATAATAAAACTAGACTCAGATAATGCAATCATTCACCCTAAATAATAGTACTAAATACTTCACTAATGTACTCAAATAAAGCATCTGTATACAGTGTTACATTACACAGTGTGTGAAAATAAGAACTGTTTAAACAAACAATTCGAGCGTGACTGTGTAATACTGAAAACTACAAAACATTTACATCTCGAGTTATATTACCTAGTCAGGGAAATGTGCATGCACCGAGTTAGACAATAAACTTGGGCATTGACTGTGTTAGAAGTGCTGGACATCTTGTACAATATAAATCTTGCAAATACACATCAACTAACAGTGTTCCTTATTATAGATAATAATGTAGGTTACAATTGAGCATCCATTTGGAACATCGGCCAAAGTTTAACTAAATCCAAACCAGAATGGGATATCTGAAAACATGGGTTATATAGGCTGTGAAATTAATGTGGAGTTTTGCCAGTAATTTGTACAAAGGCCACAAAGGGACCCGTGTTTGGTATGGCCCCTTTCTTTAAACAACAATTCTTATACGCCGTATCTTCATACAAGCAATACAGCTAAAACCGCTAAATACATACTCGTACTGATTTTAGATCAGGCTCTATGGTCAGTACTGTGCAAAAACCCTGAGCGCCTGTAAAAAAATTATTGGTCTTATTGAAGGTATTGTATTCCTTTCCGATCGATTGATTACAGTTCATCTACTACTTCTGGCAGGAATTATGGAATCATCACCACATGTTCAAATATTTTTTATGTAGGAAAAACAAATCACAGGGATGACAAAAAACAATGTTTAATAGTTGAACATTCATGAAGCACCGTAAGCACACTGTAAACAAATAGTTTTAATCAGTGCCATGTTTTTCCACATCAAATACAGGAAAAATTATGGAAGAATATCACCCATGATCAACAAAAACACCATTACTTTTCGCGCCTTTTCTTTTTTTTATGGCAGCCATAATTTTTTTGAGGTTCAGATGAGACACAATATTCTACATCAAGCTGACTCCAACTGTCAGTGGGCTGATATGCCATTCCCGAAGAAATGCTTAATACCCTTTTGCTCTAAATGCCAGACATATTATTACTCTGAAAAATTACATTAAACTATTTTCCATCTATTTTACAAAACAGATTTGTTATTTGTCACAATAATTCACTCACCATGAGTGCTTGTCTTGTGCAACCCTTCTGTTTGAGAATAAGCACTTGTTTTGATTGGCTTTTCTATGAGTAAATCTTATTTAATTTAGCCACTTTTTTGCAGTTCTATCACAAATATATATATATATATATATATATATATATATATATATATACACACACACATACATATCACATACTTTTAATGGCAGACTGTTTTTATTTTTCAGTGTTGATGCTTTGATACTTAACTTGCTCTAGCTGTATTGGTTCCTTTTAGAACCTTCCTATTTTGTTTAGACTTGCACCGCATTTTAGACACATCTGACTGGAAACAATCAAAATCTTTTGCCAATTTCGAATATGGAATTCTTTTTTAAGGAGTTACATAATCTTTCCCATTGTTTCAACTGACAGTTCTTTTGTTCGGGACTAGCTAAGTCTGACCGCTCGATAAGGTCTGTCTCCCTTCTAACTGCAGTATATCTTGCCTGTTTTGACTCATTAGACTGCCAATATTTTATTAGACTTTATACTCAGTTCCAATATTTGTTTTAGAAATGTGAATTAAAAGATAATTCCATTTTTTTCCTCACCATTTAATGATTCCATATTTTTTTCTTAACTTGATATGGGAAAATGCAACTTGATCTGAAAGTTATTTGAGGTACATTTGACAAAGGCAGAATGTTCAGCTATTAAAACTGTTTGGTGTCAGATCTGTGGTTTGTTTACCTAGTACTAACTGGATGAGCATCCAGAGAGAGAACATAAAGACAGTAAATGGTAAAAACAACAGGCATCTGTATTTTGCAGGATCTTGTTTTGCTTTAAGCCTGCAACAGCACTGACGTGTTGTTTCATAAAGAAATAATCTGGTGGCTGATAGTGCCACAGTTCTTCTGTGTAACTTCTAAAATGTTTGCTCATAATTTATAGAGAAATATACTGCTCACAAAAATGATGGGATATTTCAAAATGAAATACCCCCTAATAGAATATCCCCTAATTTTTGTAAGCAGTATAACTGAATTTGATTTAATTACTTTCTTTAGTAACATTCAAACCAAACTTGAGGTCTTGAATGTAAGACCACAGAGACACAAACTCCAATACTGTCCACATAACGTTGAACAACATATTATTTGTTCCCCATCACCATTTGTTTTTTAACTTATCACATGCTACATATTAGCAAGTTTCTTCACCTCAAATATACTACTACTACTAATAAACAGACCATTTTAACAGAGACAAGATCAGAAGTGGAAGCACTTGTTCATAATCTTTGATTGGTGTTCATATTTTCTAATGTAATCATATTTTAAAACAGTGCTGAGATAATCAGAATGGCAGATGAAGGGACATTGGGGGAAAAAGGGAAGATGCTTGTGTCTGATATTATGTGCCTGGGGGAGTATAGGGAGGGTAGCGGATGAAACAATGATGAGTGTCACCACACTTACTAAGCACATGACTTTAAAAAGTGCAAGACTTTAGTGTCAGCTGTTTCTCTCTTCTTTGGACTGAACAATAAAACAAGATGGTGACTACTGAAAATAGACTTTGTTATGCAGAACATTGTTTTGATCATGTGATGTGTAATTGCAGAGCACAACCTGTTCTGCAAAATAATCTCATAATGGATCATGAAGAATGACTGTTGCCTCCTCTTGACTGTGCATGCTATACACTCTTGCCACTAGAGGAAGCTTGGCTCTGGACTCTGAAATTATTCAACTCAGACAGCAGAGGTGACCCCAAGACATCCTCACTGCTAAAAAAAAATTCAACCCTGTATAAAGTGCATTTCTGTCTCAGCCACTATAGAACAGATGTGATGTACACTCCTTTAGCACACAATAGTGTTAACAAATGTCGTGGCCTAAAAAGGACCACATATAAAGCAAATGTTGATAAAAAAAAATACATGCATACACACAAACAAGCATACATACAATTGTAGGCCTTCGGAACTTTAATTCAACAATAATAACATCAGAAATGGTACTTCCTTTAAAGTGAACAGAACCAACCTAATTTTATTGGTGTAAGTCATATTAGAAGCATTCTTACTACAAATGACTAGTGTAGGTCAGGACCAGTAAAATACAGAGCAAAAAAAGACAACATTCATACCACACACAGAGTCTCATGCTAATCTCATTACCATAATTCGACGAATATCAACACACAATAGTATAATATAATCCACAACTTGCTATATCCACCCATGAACGCTTTGGGATACAACCACATCAGTCAGGCTTCTGAAAAGCTCTGCTAACATGTAACACTTCATTTGAGGGCTTGAGAGATAATAATAATAATAATTATATTAGCTGTTTAGTGTTTAGTGTCTGTTTAAATTAATATGCTGCACTTTGTTTGGAGAAAAAGTTTTCTGCAGCTTTTCATGGAATAACAGAAGTGGGATTATTGTTTTCAGGAAGTAATCAGTAAAGTAATCCCTGTTACATTTTGAAATAAGTAATTTGTCATTTTTGTTTGTTAATGACCCAGAAGTGGATTAAGCATGAATTAATAAATTAATGTATAAATAAACATATAAACACACAACCCAAGCTCAGTAAAAATGGGACGGTAAGGAAAAATAACTTGCTGGAGCTTATCCCTAACTAGGAGAAGGAGTACTGAAAGTCTGCATGTTTAAAAACAAAACTCTGTATGATATTTTATTTAGTCCCAGAAGTTCAATCAGTTCATTTGGACATAAGGTTTTATTTGAGAAATGTTTCATCACTCATCTAAATGACTTCTTGTGTCTCATCTAGGTGGAAAACTTCCCCAATGTTATGAACAGCACATTTGCATAATGACTGATATCTGCACTATTGCAAAACAATGGGACCGTTGATCAGTTTAATGTGCAAATTGCCATGGCCATTCACACAGGATTTTGGAATAAAATGACAGTTTATCCTTCTTGAATTGTGAAGTACTTATTGGAAATTTGAAAGTTGAAGCACAAACTAGGAGTCATCAGGATGCTGTACCACCAAGTATACAGCAAAGAGGATTTACAATATATATGCACACTTAATCAATTTAAATTAAAATGTGATCCCTAAACTAAAGATTTGTTAACCAATTATTTGCATCATGGCTACTGGTAACATGGGCTCCAAGAAATGCTTCAGTTCTACCTTCTACAAACAATACAATATATAAAACCATTGAAACACATATTCATACACAAACCATGCAAACAGCAATAAAACTACAAATGATTAAATCAGTACTCAAAGTCAGCTTTTTAGACCAGCTTTTGGTCGTCTTTTCTGGAAACATGTTGAAAGGCTCAGTCTACGCAGGCAATGCATGAGCAATTATCTACTCATATATTATGTTGTGCAGTCTGCACTGAAAGCAAATAAGAGTGCATGGTGAACATGCGGTGGCTCAGAATGAACTGTTTGCCATAGAAACAGCCATATTCTTGAATGTTTGTGCATTGCATGTTTTGTTGTTGTATATTGTCAGCAGAATGGCAGCACAAGGCTGTTATATTTAGATGAGCAGAGCTTCAGATTTACACAAAAAGGCTGATTGTTTTCATCTAAAGTTTGAAGAAAACCACTCTGTCATAAACTTAATAATCACCAGCACTGATATGTAAAGGTCGACCCTTCCACAGTACAGTTCTGTATATAGTTCTGTTAAATATTTGTTATATATACATCAACAATACAAATCTATTCATTGACTAGCAGCATACACAACTCATATGTGTTTAGTCTTATATATATATATATATATATATATATATATATTCTTATATATATATATATTCTTATATATATATATATATACTATTAATAAATACTATTAATAAATCTCTACCACATGTGCAATTCACAATAACAGTTCTCATCTCAAAATGCAACTTAAATCTGTAGTTAGGACTGTAATTATGCTTTGAAAACCCAAAATATATAAATTATATGCATATAAAAATAAATAAAGCAGTGATTATATGTTTTCATAGTTCCACATACTGCACAGTTATATACAAATGCACTTTAAAATCTGACTTATTTTAAGTAATCTTATAACTTAGCAACAATCTCACTTTGATTGATTCAATATAGATCGGATTCACATACAGCTGACAGTGCAGTCTTGCTGCATGGTGATTATCTTTCTAGACTTATTTACTCTTTGTCAGTTGATTCCTAATTCTAATTCAGCAAAAACTATTTTTTTATACTGTGTAATACTTTTAATCTGGTGATTGCAGTTACATGGGACAAACAGTGCCTTTAGCTTATAGCTATGATGATCGTTACAAAGATATTTTGGTGGGGTCCAGGAACGATAATACATATGCATATATGACAGTAAAGATATATTAAATAGATCTGTTTGTATATGTACCAAACATATATGTTCTCTTGTTTGTGCAAAAGCAAAAATCACTTCACACTCTCACAGATGGAACTGTCTCTCTATCACACTCACACTCACACATAGACTCTCTTATTTAATGATTTCACAGACTCATTAAATCATTTGTTGCACAGTGGCTGCCAGTGCAGGTTGCTCGTGAAAGGGGCTACAGTACAGTAAGACATGCTTCCTGATTCCAGTGTGAAACCTGACAGCATCCTTTTAGAGCTGACCCTGTGTTCACCAGAGGTGTGGTTAGTGAATTGACTTATCTTATTGCCTAGTGACTGTACTAGGACCCCCCCAAATTTTTAAACATTATTCTTATTTACTATTTCTCAAGCATCTACTCATAACAACATTGCTAATCATATTTCTACTTTGATACCAGAAAGCAAATTACAGAATCTTTCACTCTTGTTTTGGCACATACTGTGGTTGGCAGGTATTAGCTAGCCACATCCAACCAGGAGATGTGCAAATATGAGGCATACAGAGAGGATAATGATTCCAAACACATACAAAACACAAATCGCATGACAGAGCAGTGCCAAGAAATACACTTTAAATGTCTCAGTGCAATCTGAGAATAGTAATCATTTCCACTTTCAGTTGCACCATGTGTGCCAGGTGGGTGGCAATAAATTTGCATCAAACTCAAACGTTACAGCATGAGCCTACTTTCACAGCTGACAGATGAGGCTTTGGGGTATCAGTCCACATTGAAGCCTATCACAGAATCTTCTGAGTCTTTCAGAAAATTTATTTCTCCATCACAGTGATGGTGTTTACTGACCAATTCCTAGCTTGTCTGGCAGCTGTTTTCTTCCCGGTAATTGTTGTTTTTGGCAACAACTAATAAAATAAATACGCACAATATAAATAGCTTTGCCATCATATTTCTGCAACCTTCAAAAATCTCCTGATTGGATGAGAAATGTCAAGGATGGAGAAAACCTCAGGAATGCAGCAGTAACTGTGACATCAATAGTTTGCACTCACATCATACGTGGCACTAAACTTACAAAATCTAATTACAGCAAACACAAAATTTAACTAGGACATGGGGTGGCAATGGTAGAACTCACTAGGGGATGAGTCAAAAGGGCTTTTCTGAGGGCTAGTTCGAGAGGGTAAAAGAGCAAAAACAGGGCTTGTGGTGTTTACATATTAAATCAGGTAAAGTGAGCTAATGGAATTCTGGGATATTGCTTGATTGTGGTACAGACGGGGGATGTGATGGAGTTCTTTCAAGAGTAAATAGTGATGACTTCTCGACCTCCACCACGCACAAGTAGAACCCGGTTGAGACCCTCAGTGATGACTTCAAGGAACTCCATATCTAGGAGAGGGGTTAAGGAATATAATTAAGGAGCCATAAATGCTATAAAGCCTGTGTTCTCTGCTTGGATTATATGGACACACGTGAACATTATGATATACAAATAGACCCATTCATCATTTTACAAGTCACATATTGGCATACTTTGCAAATATAGATTTGATTGTAGGTTATAGATTTGTTTGTCAAATTTCTCAATGCTCTATAACCTGTCGAGCAATAAAAAGAAACCATAGGGTTACAAGTGGGTAGGCCTATTTTATGTTGGGCTGGTGCAAGTATAACAGATACAGCAGCAACTTACTGGCATGAGAAACAGGCTACTGATGAAAGAACAATTGTTTTTAACACATATTGTCCTTGGAAAATTAT
>JAUZSU010163991.1:12500-13630 GCA_034780255.1 Parotocinclus maculicauda | reverse complement strand
AATAAGGCTGTAACGTAACAAAATGTGGAAAAAGTGAAGCGCTGTGAATACTTTCCGGATGCACTGTATATTATATAACATGTTACTTAATAGTAAGTAGCATGTACTCTTCTTGCACTCCACATGTAACTTCTACTTCAGTCAAATATATAAGCCATACTTCAACTTCTTACTTCTGCCACATCAGCCAGAGACTGGAATATTCAACAAAGGTGAGGTTTACTACATACACAGTTGGTTCTCTGTTGTCTCATACTGTGGTTATACAGCACTTGTCCTGGAGGAACATTGTTTAATACCACTGTGTACTGTAAATGCTGTAGATGGTTGAAATGACAATAAAACCACTTGACTTTACTTTACTTGAGAAAGTATGGGCTATTTCATTATGGGGCATTTCATTTTGATGTATCATCTAATTTTTGTGAGCAGTATAGTCATCGGTTTAAAAATTAAATTATGACTACCTCAAACAACCCCTCAAGCCAATTAATTAGGCATTCTGCCTTCTCCCTACATCCTTGACATTTCAGCTGAATTCATATCCATATCCAGATAAACATACAGCTTGTCTGCAAATTCTGGTTAGACTGTATTACAAAAATACAACACAAAATATTTCCATTCATCCAAAAAATCAGTTTGATTGACATTTCCTATCTTCCTGATTGCCATACACTCAGAATCATGTACACACAATAGACAAAAAAGCAACTTTTATTGAAATAAAATGTGATTTATTTTTTGCCACTGATTGTTGGTTTTAGTATTTAGAGTTCTGTAGATAAATAAATAACAGTTCACAGATCTGTTCCGAAAAGAATTAAACCAAGTACTGTATTTAGTTATTATGAAAACTCCATTTGATTGCTGTGCTTATTTTAATCACTAATGTTAAAAGTGCAAATTAGAGAATATTATGGGGAACAAGTCATGAATACATGGCATAACCATGAGTGACATTGACTGGCACAACACAGACCTTTCCTATGGACACAGTGCATTTTTAAAAGAATACATTTTTTAACAACTCATCGCTTTTTAGTGTATCTACACATCACACCGCACACAAACAATCCTGTTTGTGATGGTAGCATGGTAAAGTCATGTACATTCATCCTCTTACTGAA
>JAUZSU010163991.1:0-7500 GCA_034780255.1 Parotocinclus maculicauda | reverse complement strand
GCATCATTTCCCCAGGTAAACAGTGCAGATGTTACCAGCTGTCCACATGATGAAAAAGAAAATGGCTCCACTGATCATTTAGGCATGGGTTAACTTCTTAAGTATTACACATTTTATTTCTGGTTCATATTTTTTCCTCCTCAGAGTACTGTTGGTATTGCCACCACTGCTAACTGGGGTCATTTAAAAAATGTCATTTTGAAAATTCTTTGATCCAGTCATCTGGTCATTACAATCTTAAAATCTTATCATTAAACTGACTCTGAGCATGCAGTATCTCACAAAAGTGAGTACACCCCTTAGATTTTTGTAACTATTTTATTATATGTTCTCAATGGAAGTTCAACATGGCAAAACATAGCAAATAACTCTGAGGATATGGGAAAAATTTTGAAAAACCCCAAAAGTTTGGGTTATAAGAAGATTGCCAACACCCTGAAAGTGAGCTGCAGCACGGTGGCCAAGCCAATACAGTGGGTTAAGAGGAACAGGACAGGTTCCACTTAGAACAGGCCTTGCCAAGGTCGACCAAAAACGTTGAGTGCACATGCTCAGCGTCATATCCAGAGGTTGGCTTTTAAAAATAGAGGTGTGCCCTCAGCATTGCTGCAGAGGTTAAAGGGGGGGGGGGTCAACCTGTCAGTGCTCAGACCATACACCAGATGCTGTATTAAATTGGTCTCCAAGGCTGTTGAAGAAGGAAGCCTTATCTATGATGCACAAGAAATTAGCAATGTTAACTTATTCGGTTCAGGTGGTGTCAAGTCTGTGTGGCACCAACCAGAGTACAAAGAGAAGTGTGTCTTGCCTACATGAAGCATGGTGGTGGGAATGTCATGGTTTGGGGCTGCATGAGTGCTGCCGGCTGTGCTGTAAAATAATGGTGGCCACACAAAATATTGACAATGTGAGCACAATTTTCAGTTAGTTCCATTTAACTACAATCCTTCACATGTGCAGTACTAATGGCATAATCAACATAATTTAATTTGATCTGTGAGTGGTCCTAATATTTCGGCTCATCTGTGTATAATACCTTAAACAGATTCATTAACAAATCAATTTTCTTAATTAATAAAAAGAGAAGCATCATATAGTCTAATTAAGATAGCATTGTTCTCTAATGATGCGATCTTCTTTTAAACAGTTTTCCGACCCAGATTCACCAAGCCTGGTACATTAAAAAGAGATTCATTAAGTTTTGTGGGTGGACCTGCATTCCTGGAGCAAATGAGCAAACCTCTGACTAAAAACTAGAGTACAGAGACACCTTCTACCGTCTGAAAAAATTTATCAAAGCATCCGGACCCTCACATCCAGACTGTGCAACAGTTTTTTCCCCCAAGCTATCAGACTCATGAACAATTAGAGTCTGGTATGAACAACACATAAATGACTGGACTAAACACACACACACACAATCTTTATCTTGCAAATCTGTAACAACACAACAACTTAAGAATACAATGTTTACATTTATACCACATATGGAGGGCAGCATGGTGGCTCGGTGGGTAGCATCGCTGCCTCACAGCAAGAAGGTCTCGGTTCAGTCCCAGGGTGGGGTGGCCTGGGTCCTTTCTGTGTGGAGTCTGCAGGTACTCCCTCTGTCTGTGAGGGTTTGCTCCGGGTACTTAGGTTTCCTCCCACAGTCCAAAGACATGCGTGCTAGGTTAATTGATTACTTTAAATTGGCATTGACTTGAATCGTCTTGCGTTTTTGCACATGCTACTGCACACATGTACACTTTATGTTGTGAGGTTTATTGTTTTATGTAGCACCTTGGTCCTGGAGAAACGTTTTTTTGTTTCACTGTGTACTGTACACCACTGTATATGGTTGATAGGACAATAAAACCACTTGACTTGACTGAAGTGGTGTAAAGCATACCTCCACTGGACTTCAGAGCACTGAAAACCTATTCACCTGCTGTTACGGGAGCCGATAGATCCCGGAGGCTAAATAGTGAGGTACCCAAAATGCAGAAAGCACAGGCTAACAACCAACTAGGATCAACAGATAATTTATTACAAATGAGTTTAGCAAACCAAATGATCGATATCGCAGATGTCAAGTCCAAGAGGTTTGCACAGCATGAAGAGGTTAAGGCAAAATTTAAAAAGCAAAAACAGCGGCGATGGTGTGCGTGTCTGCAGACGTGGTGACCGGTTTGAACTGAGATATATGAAAAGTAGGGTGTATGCGCATATTTCTAGGAAGTTTAAGACAAACGGCAGTTGGATTGATTACCTTTTCATTGGTAAATAGTCCGATGTAGCGGAAGGCCAGCTTTTTGGACTCATAACCGAATGTTTTGTGCCGAGAGTCAGACAGCTTGACCCAGAGAATAGATGGGACCGGGTCTCCGACGGCGGTTGGCCAAACGCTGAGCCAATCCACGGGCTTTGAGGAGGGCCACTCTGGTCCTATTCCATGTCCTGTGACAGCAGCGTAGATGGTGGGCGACCGAAGGAACAGTGACTTCAGTCTCCTGATTGGTGATGAGGGGATAAAGGTATCCCAGATACGCCTCAAAGGGGGATAAGCCTGTGGCAGCGTTAGTAAGGGTGTTATGCGCATACTTTGCCCAGGCCAACTGAGAGCTCCACTTGCTGGGGTCCTTGGCAGATAGGCAGCGCAAAGTGGTCTCAATCTCCTGGTTGGCACGTTCAGCTTGTCCGTTGGCCTGCAGGTGGAAACCAGAGGTAAGGCTTACAGTAGCACCAATAGACTTACAAAAGGCTCTCCAAACCTGGGAGATGAATTGAGGCCCCTGGTCCGAGACAATGTCTGAAGGCCACCAGAAGCATCTCTGAAGGAGGGCCAAGGTGCAGTGCCTACCCGGATGGCAGGCGAATCTGGCGATGTGTCCCCATTGGAAAACAGCAGCCCTGGCCGCAGTAGGAACGTAGAGCTTGTTAGGAGGTCAATCCCCGGGGTTGGGTTTGGTCCCCTGTGCCTCTTTGACCTTCTGTTCAATCTCCCAGGAGAGTCTGGCGATGAGGTGGTCAGAGGGGAGGATGGTGTCTCCGCTGCTGTTGGATTCCTTGGAGGTGAACTGGCGTGAGAGGGTGTTGGGCTTGGCGTTACGGGAACCAATTCGATAGGTCAAAAAACAGGGCACATCTAGCCTGGCAGGAGATAAGCCGCTTCGAAGACTGTATATACGACAGGTTTTTATGGTTGGTCCAGACCACAAAAGGTATCTCAGAACCCTCGAGCCAGTGACTCCATTTCTCCAGGGCTAATTTGACCGCCAACGGCTCCCGATTGCCCACATGGTAGTTCTTCTCTGCATGGGGTGAGGAGAAGAAGGCACAGGGGTGAAGCTTGTGGTCCAGGGCGTGTCTTTCAAAGAGTACAGCCCCCATGCCCGAATCTGATGCGTCAACCTCTATGATGAACTGTTTCCCTGGGTCTGGGTGAGTCGGGACGGGAGCCAAAGTAATACGCTTCTCGCTCTGTCTCCAGGGTCCATCTATAGGGCAGCTTAGTGGAAGTCAGTTGCGTAAGGGGGGCCACTATCTTGCTATAGTTACGGACAAAACAGCAGTAGAAATTGTCGAACCCCAAAATTCCTTCCATCCCCGGGGGCGTTGGCCACTCTGCGACTGCCCGAACCTTCTCCAGATCTGCCTTTATGTTCCCCCTCTGAATGACGAAACTAAGGAAGTTTACGGAGTGCACGTGGAACTCGCACTTCTCAACCTTTACGAACAGCTGGTTCTCCAGCAGACAGGTCAGGACCTGGCGGACATGCTGGACATGTTCCTCCTTAGTCCGAGAAAACACCAGGATGTCGTCAAAATAGACAAAAACAAAACGGTTAAGAAAGTCCCTGAGCACATCATTCACCAGGGCTTGGAAAACTGCTGGTGCGTTGGTGAGGCCGAAGGGCATTTCCCTATATTCGAAATGGCCCAACAGGGTATTGAACGCAGTTTTCCACTCATTTCCCTCCCTTATGCAGACCAGGTGGTAAGCGTTCTGCAGATCGAGCTTTGAAAAGTTGGTGGACCATTGTAGAAGGTCGAAGGCTGATGAGATAAGAGGAGGTGTGTATCTGTTTCACTTAATGATGGTGTTCAAACCTCGGTAGTCGATGTAGGGCCGTAGTGAACCATCTTTCTTTTCCACTAAGAAAAACCCAGCCCCCAGCGAAGAGGAAGATAGTCGAATAAGCCTGGCTGCTAGACAGTCTGCCACATAGTCCTCTATGGCTCCTTTCATGACGCAAGAGCTGGTATAGACGACTGGTAGACAAAGGGGAATCCATACAGCCGATGGGAGAGGGGGGTAAACTCCTGGCACGGTCCTTGCTAAAAATCTCTCCGTGTAACACACACGGTCTGCTCAGCGGACCACACCCCCTCACTCGGACGCTCACTTTCTCCCTCATTTTGGTTCATCACACTCACCTGATCCTCATTTACCACTCACTATATATTCACCTCCACACACACACACACTCGCTGATTTACTTGGCTAGTCCTTGTTTTGAAGCGCTATCTCTCTCGTGTGTTGTACTGTTTATATTGCCGTTTACTGTGTTTCGACCCCGTTTCTGTCCTCCGTTTTCGTCTTTTGCTTTATCCTTCGGACTTTGGTTTTTGATCTATTGTGTACCGACTTTGGACTGGATACGTTTACGATTGAGCTTTGTGTGAGTTTTACAATAAACCACATTTTCTGTCATCTGCGTTTGGCTCCGTTTCTACGATTGGGGTAACACTCTGAGGTTGTGGTAGGCTGGGAGCACTTTGGACAAGTCCACTGGTTCCTCCGGCTGAGAAGTGCGAGACGAAGTCCTGGAGGCTGGAATGGCAGAAAATAGACAGTTCTGATGACAAAAATCACTCCAACCGGAAATCTCACTCCGTCCCCAGTCAATAACGGGGTTGTGGCGACCCAGGCAGGGATGTCCCAGCACAATGGTGAGTAAATGAGCGCAAAGAAGATCACCTCTTGATGGTTCCCTGAGATGACGAGTGGAATAGGGGTGGTACAATGAGTAATCTGAGCGAGAAGCTTGCCATCCAGCAAATAGGCCCTTCGGGGATTGTCCAACGCCTCCAGAGCAATGTTGAACTGGGCCACGAGACCCGTATCCATCAGATTGTCCTCAGCCCCCGAATCCACCAGGACATCCACAGCATGAGAACCTCAAGGGAGGCAAAGGGAGGCCGTCAGAATGAGGCTATGCTTAGGAAGGATTGTGGGCTTACAGGACCCCCAAATTCACTGACGAACCCTGTCTTTTGGTCGCACCGAGCAGGAACAGAGGTGTCCTTGTGTCCCACAGTACAAACAGAGGTGCTTTCTGATACATCTGCTACGTTCCTCTGGAGTGAGACCTTTACGCCCCAACTGCATGGGCTCGGGCTCATGGATGCATTGGTCCAGATGGACACCTAGATCTACCAGAGCTTAGAGATCAGAGGGTTCATCATGAGTCGCCAATTCGTCCTTTAAACGCCCGGCCAGACCCTTCCAGAACGCCTCGCGGAGAGCGTCCGCAGCCAACGACCAAATCTCGATGGCATAGTCGGAGACTGATCAGGAGCTCTGAAGGAGGCTGATGAGGCGACTCGATGTTGCTTCCCCATGGCTAGTGTGGTCAAAAACCACCTGAACCGACTGACAAAAACGTCATACAAGACGTCCTTAAAACGTTCTTGGGAGAGAGCGACCTCAGCCCACGTTAAGGTTCGGTCCCGAAGGAGGTCAGTAACGTAAAAGATCTTGCTCCCAGCTGAGGGGCGCTGTTTAAACACCAGGCCAAACTGGAGCAGAAACCCCCGACACTTGCTCAGATCACCGTCGGAAGAGGCGGGGTTGGTGACGGGGGTCCCTGTGATGGAAGCTCGCTGCCCAGTGGGGTCATTCAGGGGGGCAGTGGGCTCCCGGGTGCCATCGGAGGTTGTCTGGCTCTCATCAGGTTGTGTGACAGTGGAGATCTGTGAGAGAACAGGAGTTAGGTCATTAAACTGCGTAGTGAGCCTGGCAATCTGCCTGTTAAGGAGTTGGTTAGATACAAGTAGCGAATTAAGCATTTTATCATGTTGCGCTAACCAGCCCTGTTGACGATCTAACATGATTCCAACAGGAATTGGGCTGGTAGTCTGAGAATCTGCGGGTTCCATATTGGCCAGATTGTTCTGTTACAGGATCCGATAGATCCAGGAGGCTAAATAGTGAGCAACTAAAAATGCAGAAAGCACAGACTAACAACCGACTAGGATCAACAAATAATTTATTACAAATGAGTTTAGCAAACTTTTGATTGATATCGCAGATGTCAAGTCCAAGAAGTTGGTGTGAAGAGGTTAAGGCAAAATGAAAAATTTAAAACAGCGGCGATGGTGTACGTGTCTGCTTCACAGGTTAGCAAACGTCAGAAAGACGGAGACTCTGGAGAGTCTGTAGAGTCAGGAGAGCAGATTAGAACGGTAATACGCGGCGTGAATATATGAATAATGCTCGAGACGAGCGAGAGCTAACAATGCTAGGCTAACTAGCACGGAGACTACTAGCATGCGGCCAAGTACCGTGTATACAAACGGACGATCTGGCGTTTACTGGTCTTTAGACCGGGGTTATATGGAGTGGAGTTGATGAGTGGATATTGCGAACAGATGTGGACAATCAAGGTGAGCCCCGCTGGTCCAATAGATTCCTGTGAAAAGCAAACACATGTGCCGCCAAACGAAAATAAAGTAAAAAAAATGCCGAACCCAGCGAGGAGCAGAGCAGACCCAGAGCGAACCCTATCACCTGCCTTTCCTTTTGGCATGAAAACGCAAGTCCTGAAGTTTTAAAGCAGGCAGTCCAGATGCCCTAACATTGAGTCACTTTTAATAAAATAAATAAAAGCCCGTTTCATTGCACTTGTCTCACTATTTCTCGTGCACCCTCGCTCTCTCACACAAATTCTTTCATACTGCAATCAGAGAGCCGGGCAATGCTTAGATATGACTCACTGCAGTGATTTAATATTTTCAAACTGCCTGTTATAATGGCCTGATAGGCAATATGACTAATTTTTGTTGTTTATTTCTCTTGCCTTACCCATATAAATTGAATGATTTGTATGGCACAGACTGTAATTCAATGTGGTGTATAATATGTGATGTATATATAAGGTATTACTTATCCTTGCAAATGATTTACAAGCAAACTATTCACTGCTAGAAAACAGTATTCAACAGTAACATTACATGAAATTATGTGAAACTACTAGACTACTCTTTTTAGAGGTTCATAAAGAAGTCTGTTAAACACTATATAGATTCACTATAACACCAAATTGGCATGAGAATTGAAGAAAAAATGAACACTAAAGAAACGTATTAATTGTTTTTAAGCTAACATAACTGATGCCTTGGCTTAAATGGTGTAATATGTACATTTGGTAGGTTAAACATAATACAGTGCATCCGGAAAGTATTCACAGCGCTTCACTTTTTCCACATTTTGTTACGTTACAGCCTTATTCCAAA
>JAUZSU010163980.1:0-12500 GCA_034780255.1 Parotocinclus maculicauda | reverse complement strand
TTTGTAAACATTAATGGACTTGGCTTGTGTGTTTAACACTTTTTCTGCCAATAATAAAAACGACGGTGGTTTGGACCCAGCTAACAAAGTCACTCCCCACACGAGGTCTTGTTCTGTCACAACGGGTCCAAAATAAACCAGCAACATTACAGAGCTGAGCTCAGTGGTATCGCTGTAAACGTACACAGCTTTGTAGTTACATGTCAGTTCTGAGCTCCTTAAACTTTTAAAAGCTCCAGTTTTGCTCTTTAAAGAGACCAAGGTGTTCAGATATGTGTTTATCCGTCTTTTTAGAGGATCCACAGATTTGTGTTAAAAAGTGCATTTTATTCTTTTATAATAGCATCCTGACTGGGTCATGAGTCTTGATTTTAAGGCTTCCTATTACGTGTAATGCATAAAAACATTTCAGCTTGTCTGTACTATTTTGGTTATGGTGTTGCCACATTCAGGCTAAAGGAACCCTTGCTGAACTTCCTCTGTACGAGCGAAAAGTGTTCGAGCAATGTCTAGACGGAGCGCTGTCCGATCAAAGGGGAAGAAAGCAGCTGATTAGCACGTGGCCCCACGTACCATGTCACACCTTTCATGCTTCAGCACCGTCTACAGGTTTTGCTGTTGGATGTTAATTAGTTGGTAATTAGTAGGCTACGATGAGGCTCTAATGCTGGTGCAGATGAATGAGTCTGACCTTGGTTTATAGTCCATGAGACAGAACCATCATGTACCTGTTTTCATTTTGTTCTTTCTCTTGTTTCTCTTTCTTCTTCTCTTTCTAAGCTTTTCCTAACAAACTCCCAAACTTCTGCTGCACCGTTAACATTAATGGACTTGGCTTGTGTGTTTAACACTTTTTCTGCCAATAAAAAGATGACGGTGGTTTGGACCCAGCTAGCAAACTCACTCCCCACACGAGGTCTTGTTCTGTCACAACGGGTCCAAAATAAACCGACAACATTACAGAGCTGAGCTCAGTGGTATCGCTGTAAACATACACAGCTTTGTAGTTACAAGTCAGTTCTGAGCTCCTTAAACTTTTAAAAGCTCCAGTATCAGTGGAAAAGCATTATGGAGTGACCATAAAGCCAAGTTTTTTTTTTTTAGGCCATATCTTTAAAATACAGTCATTTTTACATTGCTAAGACAACAGATTTAATGGTGGCCTAAGATTTTGGACTGCATAACTTCATCTATTATTGTTAATGGAGGAACTCCCACCCTGTTCCTGCATATTCAAAACCCTGCCTACTTTCACTGCTGTTACCATTGTACCGAAACACAAGGGGCTTTTTGGATTGGTCACATATCTGCTTGTTAGCTGCAGATTTACTGTAACAGGATTGGACTGTATTTACTTGGAATGATATGAATGCATGTTTAACATGAACAGGAAGGATAAAACGGGTGTGACCTTTAAAAAAAGGCTTTCATTTAATTATTTTAGATCCCGTGTATCCCGCTGAGTGGATTTTCTCCTTTATTTATTGCTCAGTGACAAGGCCATGAATCCCAACGCAAAGTCCAAGTCTTACAGAAATCAGGAGCATAAAATTCCTCTCACTTTAGGTGTCAGGAAATGAAAGAGGTACTCATAAAGGAGGTGAAGGGCATAAATCAGACAAGATCGGCAGGGACCAGTCAGGTGTTTGTCGTGTTTCCTGTTGAAATGAATTTCTGGAATCTAATGTGACGTACATCTCTGTCAGGAGGACATGCGGTGACGGTTCATTTATTTATTCACTGCGTTATTCCAACTGGAAATTAAATTTCCCCAGCAACAGCGTCAGATCAAACCCAGGTGTAGTTTTGCTTAAATTTTTTATAAATAGTTAATACCATTCTGCCCAATTCTATTCCTCATGGAATGCTGGTACAAACTATTCTGTATGATTCTGAGAGGCTTAAGCAATGCACATAAAGAATAAATTAAATGGGGCCTGCCAGGGTAAAAAAATGCGGATCTGGGGAGAACATGCAAAATCTCAGAACAACTTAGGCTACAACAGTTCAGGTCAAAAACGAAATTTATATACATATATATACATTATTACATGTTTGCCACTGTTTAACATCATCTTTCATTTTAAAAACAGACAATAAGTGTTTGGGAACTGAGGACATTGTTGAAGCTTTGTAGGTGGGATTTTTTTCCCATTTTTGCTTGATGGACAACTTCAGTTACTCAACAGTCCGGGGTCTCCGTTGTTGTATTTTACGCTTCATAATGCACCACACATTTTCAGTGGGAGACAGGTCTGGACTTCAGGCAGGACAGTCTAGTACCTGCAGTCTTACTACAAAGCCACGTGACATGTGCAGAATGTAGCTTAGCATTGTCTTGCTGAGATAAACAAGGTCGTCCCTGATAAAGACATTGCTTGGATGGCAGCACATATTGCTCCAAAACCTGTATGTACCTTTCAGCAGTTTATGGTACCTTCACAGATGTGTAAGTTACCCATGCCATGGGCACTAACACACCCCCGTACCATCAGAAATGCTGCTTTTGAACTTTGCACTGATAACAATCCGGACAGCCCTTTTCCACGTTGCCATGAATTTCCCAAACACAATTTGAAATGTGGACTCATCAGACCACAGGACACTTTTCCACTTTGGGTCAGTCCATCTCAGATGATCTCGGGACCAGAGAAGCCGGTGGTGTTTCTGGGTGTTGTTGATAAATGGCTTTTGCTTTGCAGTTATAACTTGCACTTGATGAGATGAGAATTTCCCAGACGAGAAATGGATGATTTGATGTGCAATATTGTGCTATTTAAATCTTTTGGTTGTAGATCATACTCATCTTGACCAGGATCATCAAGTCTTTGATGGATTGTTGTTGGATTTCACCCCGTTTAGCAGCCACGACCTCACCGTACGGCCCACCTGCTGTCTTCCCTGCATGCTTTGCTCATGTCATTTGTCAGCTCAGTGTAAACCTCACACCACGGACTTCACGCCCTGCAGAAGCTTTATTCAATGTTTTCCGGTTTGGGTGACACCAATGCGGGGTGACGAGAAGGTTCACAACCTCTCACCTCATCCATCACTCCATGATTGACATGTGAAGCAGACGAGTGACAAGTCAGTGGGTGGGACCATGAATCAGCTGCACCCTATTGGTTCTGGTTCATGTTGATGGCTTTTATATGAACAATCTTAACACAAAATGGATTGTATTTAAGTTGTAATGTATATATTTTCAACCCCAAATCTGAAGGCATTGGGACAGTGGGGAAAATGCACATAAAAATGGTTCACAAAAATCAGGGCATTTCATTACGGGATAATATCTTTTTAAAATCTATTCTATTCTATATTAACATCTATTCCAAAAAAATAAAGCATTCACCATTTGTAATATTGCCATTCTTTTTCACCACACCTAAAAGATGTTTTATCACAAAGGACACCACCTGATGTAATGTTTCAGGTGTTTTTTTATTCCATTCTTCATGCAACATTAAAATGTGTAACAGTATGGGATTGTTGTTGTTGCATTTTTTATTTCAGAATTCTCCACCTATTCTCTAATGGAGACAGGTCAGGACTGCAGGCAGGTCAGTCCAGTACCTGTACCCTTTTCTTCTGTAGCCATGTCTTTTTATTGTGTGCTGCATGTGGTTTTGCATTGTCTCGTCGAAAAATGCATGGACATCCATGAAAAAGATGAGTCTTGAAGGCAGCTAATGTTGTTCTTAAACCCCAGAATACTTTTCTGCATTAATGCTGCCATTAAATAATTCTAAAAGACCTTTTCCCAGGCCACAGTAAACTTTTAAGAAACATTTGTTAATAAAATGCCATATTGTAGAGCTAAAGTAATCCCCTGCCCATGTGGTTCTGTCAGCTGTTGATGAACGGTGTGAATGGAGTGTCATCTGAGTGATTGAAGATCACTTAAGCGTGCTTAAGCGTGCACCCTTGGTTTGTGGAGACTGAAATTCATAAAAATTCGGCCATTTTTGCTTTTGAAAGACTCTTTCTGGATGCTGCTTTTGCTGCTGACATCACATTATTATTAGTTTTTTTTTAAATCATTACCAACTCTAAATTGCCCCATTCATTTTTTAAAATGTTTTGCAGACCTGGAATGCAGGAATGGACGTTTATTAACAAATGAATTGAAGTTGACCAGAAAAAAAATTAAAAAATGAAAATTGTAAAAATGAAATTGTTAGGGTTCCTACCTTCCCCCGGTGCGTTCGGTCGTCCTCCGCCGGTCGCCATTATAGAGCCATCGGCGGGGTCGCCTTATAGCCACTAAACTTAATTATGCCCTGATCCCAAACAGCTGCTCGCCCTCTGGCGTATTTGAGTTTATTTTCGTGTTCTGGCGCTTTGCACCTTTTGTGTGTCATTTACACGCGTGCTATAAGCGCACCCTGATATATGCTCGTTTTTTCGCGCTTTAGCCACTTCGGCGATTTCTTCGCCCCCTCACGTTGCGTGTGCGTTAGAGCTCACGCTCGCCCCCTGGCGCTGCGGCGTCCTTTTCCACTCATTACAGCAGCACCCGGTCAAGGTGTCAGAAGCACACTGTCCGGTGCTCTTGCGCTTTATTGAGTCGGACTCTAGTCGTGACTGGCTCGAGGTGTGCCCCGACTAGAGTAACCACCGGGTAAAGACGCACTCTATAAGACGTATCCCGGTCTTGGTTTTTTAGTATTGCATGCACTTTCGAGCTCACTTTCGCTCCCTGGCGTTTGGATTACCTCCGTGCCTCGCCATTAAAGAGACGTCCCAACCGTGCCCTATGCACGTTTGCCCCGACTGACGCTTTGGCGTCCTCTCGCGACTATTATTATTATTATTATTATGTTCTATATTATTTCCCCATTATTATTATACGACGTGGGATATACTTTTCCTGCATACTTGGGTCCTAATAAAAACACCACCACTGATCGTAACAAGGGATCAGGGTTTGAACAGTTCTCTGTGCACCTGGATCCTGAACCTCCTGACAAGCCGATGCTAAAGATGGGGCAGTGACACCGCCTCTTCACTGAGCTTTAATTCTGTAACCCCTCAGGGCTATGTGGTCAGCCATCCCTTGCGCTCCCAGTACATCCAGGACTGCACAGATAGGCACAGCTCAAATGTCATTGTAAAATTTGCAGAATAAAGAATATTTCAAAGGAACCAAGGAACTGATAGTGGACTTCAGGAAGAGCAAACACACCCCCATCACCATCAATGGTGCCAATATAGAGAGGGTCAGGAGCTTCAAGTTCCTCTGTGTTCATGTCACAGAGGATCTTTCATGGTCTGAACACACCACACGGAAGGCACAACAGCGCCTCTTCTTCCTCAGCAGGCAAAAAGATTTGGCTTGAACTTCTGCATCCTCAGTATGTTCTATATTGGTATTGTGGAAAGTATTTAACCCCATGAGGACATATTTGTCCCATACTTTTAAATGAATGCAGAATGTGTAAGAAACAACAAACTGTCCTAAAAGGGTTAAAGTGAAGTGTCGCAGGAAAAAAGGTGTTTTTTCCCTAACCCCTTCACGTCCGTAGGTTGTTATAATTGCATTTGGCGTCCATCTAAAGGTAAGGGACAAATATGTCCCTTGGTCCTCAAAGGGTTAACATGCTTCATCACCACCTGATATAGGGGGTGCACAGATTTTGAGCGGAAAGCTTTTTAGAGGGTGGTGCAGAGAGCCTGGTACATCACTGGAGTTCACTTGCAAAATAATCTGGATTTATTCAGCAGTCATGTCTGAGGAAGGGTAGAAAAATTCTAAAATACTTTACCCACCCAGGCTGTTGTCTGTTCTCACAGCTGCCCAGTGGCAGGATATACAGGAGTATAAAGTAAAGAAACAGCCGGGTCTGAGACAGCTTCTTCTCTAAGACCATTAGTATAAGACCAGAATAACAGCAATGGATAAACCTCGACATTTTGCACTTTAGTCTTTATTACTCTGCACTTTAACTAAACCGTGATCCCTTTTATTCTTTTTATTAGACTCAACAGACTAAATCTATATTAACATTCTATAATATACAATTTTTGCTAGCAGTAAGTTATATACAGTACAATATATCATATAAAACTAAGGCACCAAATGTAAAACAAACAAACAAAAGAACAAAACAAGCAAGCCAAGCATTTCAGTTTTGTAGATTTTTGCCAAGCCATTCCTTTACATTCCATTGAATTGGCCAGTACGAAATATCTGCTTTAGTGTTTGAAAAGCCAAGAAGTCAGGGTAGTTTGAAGGCCGTCCTTTTATACTGAAACAGTGAATTAGTGACTGTACAGAATGAATGTTTCTCTGACCTTGTTGAGAAGGTGAATGCATTTTATTTGCAGTTCAATAGCAGTATTATTGAATAAATGTAGGCTTGCAAATATGAGCCAGCATTAACAAACATCTCCAAAGCTGAAGGAAATGTTTCATAACACCTTAAATGTACAAATGTTGCTGTCACCATCAACGATGATGCATTCTTATGTAGAAGTTGACTATGTGAAACATTTATTTAAACTTGTAGGTCTGAGGAGACATAAGTTATTTATTTGTATGCTTAGTTAATCAGTTTAGTTGTATATTCCTGCACTGTAATGCTTCCTGAGGAATGGGCAATAGATCCAAAGCAATGACATGAGGATAAAGTGAAGTAAATTGACTGGATTATTTAAGACGAACAATAGCAAAGAAAAGCAAGCATAGAACCAAATCAAAGCAATAGATTAGCTACATTTAGTAATTGTGTACCTATAGTCTGCCCCTACAGTATGTAAAAGTAGTGCTGGCATGTAATGGTTAGAGTGGAATACAACATAGGTGTATGTAATAAACTGGGTATTATGATATATAAGATCTAACTGCTTTTTTAAATATTTGTTTTCCACAATCTGCACCCCAAACACACATACACTTTAACCCTGTTTTTACTTCTCAGTGGTCTGGTCTATATCCAGTTTTATCTGAAAGTTTTAAAAGTCTTGGTTTTCCAGGCATAAAAAATGTTCATTATTGTATTTGTCTATTCCATAATGACAATTCAGACAGTGTATACTGATGGAAAACAGAGAGTAAATTATTTTCATTTTCAGATTATCAATTTACTGCTTGAATCAGTGATGCTTATGATCCAAAGTAAAACATAATAATTTGCATGAGCATATAATGTTTGGCAGATTAAGTGATTATTGTTGACAAAACCAAAGAATGTTCTAAAAACATGCAAATGTGAAGCAAGAAGAGCCCAAAGCATCTAATAATATATTATACATACCATGCTTATTGTAATGTACAGGGAGACTTCAGTAAATGCCTTTTAGTATGGGAAATGCCTTTCTCCTCTCCATACCAAAATTGTAGTACTGTCAGAGGATCAATGCTTCTCTCATAATCAATGTTGTTTCTAAAATAGGTAGAAAGCACTTGTTAAAAGTTAAAAGCACCGCAGTTATGAGATGTGCCATATCATGGAACACACATTATGCCACGTTCATATAGTTTATAACCGTGCTGATTAGACAAACATTCAAATGTGTGTGTTATACACACATTTACCCATAAAACTAGTTCATATTTTTTTCAGAGAATTACAATTAAATTCAATAGTTAGTGGTTTATAATTAAATTATAGTTTATAGTTCATATTTTTTGCTCTAAATGCCTTATCTCAATCACTCATAATAATGTCACCATACTGCATATAAATACCATTAGTAGACAGAATCAGAAAAAAAGTTTTTGAGTCTTTATTATTTATTTAAAACTGAATTTTATGTAGTAGCATGGAGTACTAGAGAAAGATGAGACAGGAAATATATGTTCATTGTGTTTACAATTTACTGTAATTTTTTATTTACTATAATTTACTTTCATCATCTGATTTTTTTCCCCCCAATTTGATTAAAATGCAGCTCGAAAGACAAATTTGCATTCAGCGATTTAAACCAACTTATTATTTGTTAATTGATCCTTTCCTACATTCAGTTGCTGTCTAGATTAGTTAGGTAGCAAGTCTTCAGCTTTCTTCTTGTGTCATATGAAATTAAGAAATTCTTTGATCAGTTTGTAATTGGTTGAAAAAGAAGCAACCACAGAAATGGGATCTGGCCTGCAAAAGGCATTGGGAATGTTTTAGACATGCAGGGGCCATACTAGATAATTTATGCTTTTTCTCTTTGGGCATGCCTAATTAACAGAGAGGAGAAATATTTAATTAGTGCCACTGGAGTGATTAAGGACAGGAGGGCAGTAGCAGCTTTCAACCTGTCAATTAAAGCAAGCCAGACATCAGCAGTCTCTTGCCACAATAGCACTAACTAATAGAAATCTTCCTTTAGTTAAGAGACCCTTACACACAGTAGCCCGGTTTAGCATTCAGCATTAGCAAACTGCTTGCTGCTTCAGCATCTGCTTGGAAATAATAACAAACAAGTGGCTGATTAAATGCAACTTGCTGTATTCTAGCTTCTAATGTGTTCTGCATTCCATGTTCCTCAGTGTCTTTGTGAAGTGTTTAAATATTTAAAGCTTTATGAATGATTTACACATTTATAATTACCATCCAATTTTATAACTACTATTTACCTTTCAAAGAAGTGCCACAAAGTAAAATAACTTAAAAAAAAAAGAATGTGAACATAGACCAACACTGTTGACAGCACTATGTTGACAAACTCTAATGTGTTAATTATGAAAAGAATTGGGCAAATTCACTTGTGTTTTGCATTTGATGGTCACATTTACCTTACAATTGTACAGTATATTATATAATATCATATTATATCAAAGTTATCAGGCATACAGCAGCATAAAGGGCATTGATGTAGATCATCTGGATTTACTCTAGAGGTGTGTCAATACCTTCCACACAAAAAATGTTTTTCTGTGGATTTGATAAATAAAATATGTATCACAATCCAAAATCTTAGAACAAAAGACCTTACAGTTCTGAAAAGAAATACCTTAAGCTTGAGGTCTTACACAACAAGCCTAAGTTTTTACTGCTCTTGCTAACTTCAAGTTTTCACATGGGACTAAACCTTGCTATCACAGGCCTTATCACTGAACCTCTTTGTTTAGCACCTACCTGCCTGTGAACTGAAACAAGACATCAGGGCCTCAGTTTTTACACCATCCCAAAAGCACACCTCTACACATATTACCTCTACACATATTCATATTTAACTACAAAGTACAAATGGTTCACTGGTAGCTACCATGGCCTATCAGCTGCTTCACCACACATATCATTTCTTCCTGGTTTCCAAGGTAACAGAGAGACTACGCTCAGCAGGATGCTGGTTGCATGGCAGGCACTTGTTTACTGGCACTAAGAGCTTGAGTATTTGCTGACGTTTTTCTTCAGTGTTACTACCTTCATTCGACCCTTTCACACATCCTTCTAAATGTAGCACAATAATACAATCGTCATGGCAATGCCGATAGAATGTACAGGATGAGTCATAAGACACAGACCACCCTTTTATTTCAGCAACAAAAGGGAAAATGACATATCTGAATAACTCAACAAGTAATGGGTGAGGAAGCCTGTCTTTTAGGCTATGTCTGGAACATGGTCACCATCTTGAAAGCTGACATATTGGATCAAGGGCAAGTTTTGTAAGATTAAGGTATTTACGTAACATATCAAATAAGATCATATTTTTTTCAGAAATCGACTACCGCAAATAGATTTGCAATATATGATTCAAAAGCTATAAAAACAAAAAAGTTCAAAGCTTTTTATTGCAGGTAACTGAAGATGAACTTTTGACTCACCTTGTATTGTCCCCCATCCTTCTCCTTTTTAAATCAAACATTTATAAATATGACTTCAGCAAGATATCAGCCACTGTGTTCAATACCAAAAAATATTTATGTATGTAAGGACAGGCCTCGGCCAACTCTATTCAGCAACTCAGCAAATTCTATTTCACTCTTTATTCTATTTCAGTGCTTGCTTTTTATCAAAAGTATTATTGTAGAGCTATATTGTGAGCTAATCTTGATGCTTATTTTCTAGTTTCAGAGAGGTAGCACCAACACCTATACCCCTACAAACACAGCTCTATCCCAACATATGCCTTTTCTAAATAAAAATAGATTTCTGAGATATTGTTTATAAATTTCATGCATTAAATAGCTGCTATCAATAAGGGGAGCCTGACAGAACTTCAGGGAGAGTTGAAATGTCTAAATGTCTTGCATTAGAGTTATCAAACTCAATAAAGCAATTATTCGTAAAAAAAATTTTTGTATAAAATATCAATATTAACACTATAACAACTGAAAGTCTTGCACTATGTGCAATTATTTATGATGGAGCTCCACTATTTAGATTATTTATAATTAAGTCAAGCCAAATGTATTTATATAGTGCTTTTTATAATGGAGCATTGTCTCAAAGAAGCTTTACAATGTTACATTATCTTAAAGGCCTTTCACAAATGGAGCAAGCCTGGGGAGACAGTGGAAAGGAAAAGACTCCCTGTGTTGAAGGAAGAAATCTTGGGTGGCTTAAATGTTAATTGAAAGAGTTACGTTTGTATTAATAGCCAAATTAAGTAAATAATAAAAACTCAATTAAATAATGTGTGTGTGGAACATCAGCTTGGCGAGAAAACTATACAATATACTATACTATAAATAAAACATTAACTATAGCAGAAAGGCTAGAAGAAGTAGCACCAGAGAAGAAGCAGAAGGTAACACAGCCAGGATGTATCATGTGAGAAATCAGCAACCCACTTCCCCAGCAATCAACAAGCATGAGTGATCAAACTAAGGAGGCAAGAAGACAGCAACCCAAAATCCCAGATCACCATAAATCTCTTAAACTGTGAACCCCCAGCGATGTACTTAGTCAAGGATGCACAAGCCCAGCTCAGCCAGACCGCCCACCACACACACCCGGGCCAAAGGTCAGGGAATGACAAGGCAGGCAGGCCAGACGTGACTCCAGACTCCGGCCCCAGTAACGCGAGCCATGCGTCCCAGTGTAAATCTAACCAAAAACCTGTGTAAATAATAATGTTTTTGAGCTAGACTTAAACATTTGGAGAGTGTCTGAATCTCTAACTAAAGTGGGAAGTTTATTCCATAGTTGGGGTGTCAAGTATGAGAAAGCTTTTGCCCCCGCTGTGACATTTTTAATTCTAGGAACTTAAAGAAGTCGTGCACCTTGTGAATGAAGTAGACGAGCTGGATTGCAAGACTCTAAGAGTTCACTCAGATAATGTGGGGCCAGGCCGTGTACAGCTTTATATGTTACAAAAAGTATTTTGTAATCAATGTGGAATTTAACTGGTAAGAGGTGTAGAGATGACAGAACAGCAGTGATATGATTTTCCGGTTCTAAATAGCACTTTTTGAACTTCCATAACAAAATTTGCAATATTACTGACTGTAAGGCCGTAATTTGGATCTGCTGATATGTACAGCTGTGTATCTTCTGCATAGCAGCAAAACTGTTACCAGTCGGTCAGATAGATTAGAAGGGACTGTGGTGGCCCAGCAGGTAAGACACTGGTTAATGGACCAGAAGGTCCTGGGTTAAATTCCACCTCTGCCAAGCTGCCACTGTTAAGGTCCTTGAGCAAGGTCCTTAACCCACGATTGCTTGGATTGTAAAATTATGTCAATTGTAAGTTGCTCTGGATAAGGCGTCTGCTAAAAAATGTAAATACAAATACAACCAAGAAAGTGCCAGTCCCTTAATAGTGTTTTCTAGCCTATGCAGTTTCATCATGATCTATAGTGTCAAATGCAGCAAGAAAAGAAACATGTCTATTATCTAATGATACTAATAGATCAGCCTGCTCTGAAACAAAACACTCAAATCATTTTCCAGGGTGTGTTACTGTGGGTCCAGCTGTTGTAGATTGTGGAATGCACTTCCACACATTTTGTATGTGCTTGGTTAAAATGTATGTTTATGCTGAACAATAAATTTTTTTTTTAATCTAGCATAATTCTGAGCCAGTCACCTGTAAAACCTGTAAAAGTCTAAATTCATTTAGTTGTTTTGTGTGCTTTTGATTTTGCTTATACTGTATATAAAATCTTAAAATGTGTAACCATCCGAAGACCTGTTGGTTTGAATGAACATGTTAATGCATACAATATCAAAACAACTGACATGAAAACCTACCTAACCTGAAAAAAACATAACTGAAAAAACACAAATATTAAACTTTTTATAGGTGAAAAATCATGCAAAATAATAAAATAAACACATATGGATAAAAACAAACTATGTAACAATTTATAAGGAAACCCACTTTAACTCTTAGCTCCCTTTGTGTGTTATGTACCTGTACCTGTGTGTGATGCTCAGACCCTTTTTTCTACCCTTCAGCTCATCTTTCACTCACCTAGTGATGCTAAGCCACTTGAAGATCTGAATGTGCATAATCATTATTCTTCTTTTTTTGTTTATACAACATACAGTGCATCCGGAAAGTATTCACAGCGCTTCACTTTTTCCACATTTTGTTACGTTACAGCCTTATTCCAA
>JAUZSU010163979.1:0-25335 GCA_034780255.1 Parotocinclus maculicauda | reverse complement strand
TATGTAACTTTCTATAACTCAATGTATTCAAAAATCATACCTTAACTAAGTAAATATGTTAAAAGTTGTATCAGAAGAAGTATGCACAAAAATCTTTAAAGAATATATCATTCGTCAAAACAAACAGACACAACCAGATGGCCTAATGTGGCATTGGGGTCCCAGTTAGACTTTAATTTATGTGAAGCACTAAGAAAATAAATAAGTAAAGTAAATCATTTGCACCTGGAATTAAGCAGCAGCAATAATCTGAAAGCTGGTATTTGGTTAGACATATTGAAATTTGCTTGTGAATAGTACAAGTCAGCAAGAATATAACTGCTCCACAGGCTAAAGAGAGAGATTTGAGGAGCTAAAATTAGGTAAACAGACATTAAAGTCACCCAGGGGCATTAACGTTTTGTCATTAATTTAATAAATCATTTAGTTTTCGTTAGAAGCTGTGATTTAACGTAAAAAGGCACTAAACCACGCCTCGTTTCCACTCTCTCAATACGCACCTATGAAATGCCCCAACACCAAATGCACTAATTATATTTTCACTGGTAAATATGTCTCAATGTGTATTTGTATAATGGAATATTACACATTATCAATTTCATATGATGTGTTCTTGAATGACTCTGTGGCAAAAGTCATGCTGTAGTTACAATTACAGTACTTTAGACCAATGAGAGCACTAAAACTTTATGCTGACCAAAACGATTCTGCTGAATTTAAATTCTAACTACAATAAACTACAGATATAAGCTACAAGCTACAAGCTACAAACTACAAATCCCCCCCCCCCCAAAAAAAAAGAATTTAAATAGCTTTAGCATGCACTAACACACAACAACTTTTAACTTACTGGCCACTGTATTAGACATGCCTACTAGATCCTGTAAGTTAGAACCTACAGCACAATTGTAATCCTTCTATAGCTTGTTATCCATCATAACTTTTCTATTACAGGAACACTGCAGTTGTGGTTTTGGACTATTCTTAAACCAGCAACGACACTGCTGCGTATAAGCAACAATGCTGCACCAAATGCACCCATATCAGGACATCGTGTGATCTATAATGCTACTACCAAAAGAGTGTTACTGCTGTGCTAAGAATCACCCAGTTATCAACTAAGAGAGATTCTTAACTGATGAAAACCAATTATATCAAATCTTGGTCAATTTGTATTAATTACATTTGGTAGATAAAGGCATATCTGACAAAATGACCAGTAAGTGTACAAGCTAGGTGTACTTATTAACTGGAAAGGTTTCAAGTGAGCAAGGTGGTTAGAAATCTGTCTACAATGTAAGAGCCCAAATTGCTCAATACCACATGTAAACAGAGGGAAAGATTTGATTGGGTAACATAAAAAACAAGTTAGGAACAAAAACTGATTAGTGACTGATAGTGGCTGCAGTGAGTGCCATGATTTTCCCCATCAGTTTGATGGTGAGGACGAGCCCAGAGCCAGATCATGCAGACTGTGGAGGATTAGAGGCTAAGAGACAGTGGGGCTATCCAGCTCGAGGGCTTACCAGGGCTTCATCATCTTCTGTAGTTTCTGATACCGTCTGCAAAGATTTAAAAACTTTAACGTCAGGGGACAGCAACATGAACAACAATGGTCTGATCTACTGGCTCCTTTTGATTTATCTGGAGCCAGCACACAGAGAAACTAATGGTAAAGCAGCAATGACTGACAGAACCTTTAATATATAGGTCTGTGAGAGCAACTGTCAAACAACATTATACAAGTAATACAAGATTTAACAGTTTTCACAAATATTTTAACATAAGTTGACATAGGAAGGCAAATGCACAGCTTAAGACTCAAAGCATGCCAAGCTGAGCAGTGAAGAAAGCAGAGCACTGCTCACCAGTCCCCCCGGCTTTCATCAAATCAGCACACAATGCACATGTTTCAGAAAGAAACTGTCAATAAAAACTTTTTATAATGGTTTAGACATTAATTTAAGATATGAAGAAACTGCTTTGGCAAATGTGTACCAGATTTGCATAAAACAAGTTTTTAAAAAAGGAATTTGTTATAAAGTCTAAGCAAGCAGACAAATTTCACTAAGATGGCAAACATTTACACTACTGGTAAACACAAACATTTTTTTTCCTAATACTTAGCAGTATGCACACAGTTGTCATGCAATTGTAATTAAAGAACCATGTCCTTTGTTTCTCCTGTCGCTACATACTGTATATGTGTTTTGTAACTTCTTTTAAGCTAAAACACATTGTTCACGTGACGTCACAATTGTTGGCCCACTGACTTGCACTGCATTCTTAACAAAAGTCTGGCTCACGTGGCGTGTACTGAACGTGCTTCAATGACAACAGACAGCCACTAGAGGGCGACTTTCTATTGCTCAAGTTCCATATTCATGATTCCTGGCGTCATCTGAGCACGGGGTCTGAGCCCTAGAGAGTGCAGTCAGGCCACAGCCTCCAGAAGAAATTACATCATGCTCATTGCTGAACAGGAATGTGCGGCATGTATTTAAATATTGGCAAATATACAGGACTGTGTCTGTAGTATGAATGGACTGCACAGAAATCCACACAATAACTCCTTAAGGGCAGGGGCTGGTGACACAGAACGGCTTTATGTATTACAAACCCAAAGAAGTGAAGAGCAAGGCTACAGATCCCGTTTACGTTGGTGTGGAAATTTCATGTGGGATTCAAAAATGAGAACGGATAATGATGTTACAGCTTGGGTCAAAAGTCTCTTCTTATTTTTGCTTCATACAATCTGTACAAAAAGATACTGAACTAATGTTTTAACATTCAAATGCTTAACACTGAGGCTGGTTAATTCCTGGTTAATATCTAAATATATAAAAGCTGTCTTCTCAAACTGCACACTACAATATTAAACATTAAAAAGTAGGTCATATTAAAAAAAAACAGTTGTTTCCACAAAAGGATGGACTGGACTATTAGAATATAAATGAGGAAAGACTAGTTCAACATTGTCCCACGCATACATCAGCCAGCAAAGTCACTTACATTATACCCATTATAATTGTACACTGTATAGACAAAACTTTCTGGACACGCCAAAAAAACGACATTAAAAAAACATTGGTGTGGTATTTGCACGGATTTGCACATCACTGCACCTCAGCCTTCGCTCTTTTGATAATGTTTTCCAGCATAATGCGGAACATTACTTAAAGGCACTGGTATCAGGTACTGCTGTTGGACAAAAAAAGTCAAGACTCAGTGAAAGTCTGCCAAGTTTTCCATTAAAGTTGGCAAACTATACATTTAAGTATATTGTTTTAGGAGGGCAGGACATGCATAATTCATTCTGTTGCCACTGTTTTCTGTGGTGATTCTATGCAGGTCAGTGAGGCTAACCGGCAAAATCTAACTAGACTAAACTAACCTAGCCTCAATTTGCTTGCTCTGGTGCAATGGAAAAAGGTTAATGAGTCTAGATTTACCCTGTTCCAGAGAAATGATGCCTGCCATTTAAGCCTGTGGGGGCAGTAAATCTGGGGTTGCTGCAGTTGGTCAGGTTTAGCAACATTATGTCCCCAAAGATTGAGGTCAGCTGACTACCTGAATATTCTGAGCCACCAGCTTTTTTTTTTTTTTTCCTTGATGGCAAAGGAATATTCAAAGACGACAATGCCAGGTTTCAACGGGTGCAAATTCAGGTTCTAGGGCTCATTGCTTCAGGGAGCAGAAAACAATTTTCACACATGAACTGGCCATCACAGAACTGAGTCCAGAAATGAACCCCACTGAGAATCTTTGGGATGTGCTGGAGAAGACTTTGCACAGTGCTCCAACTTTCACATCATCAATACAAGATCTTGGAGAAAAATTAAAGTACCTCTGGACAGAAATAAATCTTTTGACATTGCGGAAGCTTGTGGCTTAAGATGCATGCAGTAATCAAAGCTAAAGGTGGTCCAATTAAATATTTAAGTGAGACCTTTTTTTGGCCAGGCAGTATATTATGAACAAGTTTACAATGTGGCTGAAACAACAAAGAGCACAAATAAGAATAGTGCAATTTGAACCACTACCATTGATAAACTACCAACCCAACCATTTCCCTTAGGCTTACAGGACAACCCCAACAATTCTGTTTATTTATCTTAATGTAACATCATCAATGACTATTTGTAACATGATGTGGACAGGGAGGCTACGGCAATCTGAGTCCAGCATCAAATCTAGAGCTTGAGCTTAAATCTCAGCATCAAATCTAGAGCTTAAATCTAAAGCTTCTGCCACAAGAAAAAAGCGTTTATTTTAGGTTTAGATTAAAAATAAATAGCACACTTGCTTTTGATGGCTCAAGTATAGCATAATTTCTTTACACTATTCTCTCTGTGTGCACTGTTTTTATCCATTCTTGTGACAATCAAATGTACCCACTAGAATAAGCAAATCTTGCTAGTCTTCACAAGTACACTACACTTTGGATTTGAAGAACAAACATTGTAGTTTGAGAGTAGCATTAATTAGCAATAATTAGCTATTGTACTTATTATGCAAATATAAAGTACTGACAAGTTCTCGCTCCACTTGAGCTGTTCTTCCAACATCAGTTCCAGATCTCATGATTTTACTCGGACCACAGCAGAGTGCAGGACGTACCTCTCTAATGTTCTGGTTAACTGCCATTAATATGCCATGCCAATAAAACTTACCAGCTGAGAACGCAAGAACCTACAGTAACTCTGTTTACTGGACTACTTAATGCAGATACATATTCCTGTTAATATTCTGTTTTTTTCCGGGTTATGTTGTTTCTCAGTGCATATGACAAACTCTTGATCCGCTCGATTATTATATTTATTATTGTATTTACTGTATATACCATTGTACTGTGTTCTAGTTTCATATTTTGTTTGAATGATTACTAATAACTTATAAATTTGTTTACATACATAACATAAGCTGCCCGAGGATGTTAGCTCCCTTTTTGATTCTTGGTCCTCCCAAGGTCACCTCCTTAAAACATTTTTTTCATTGCCATTGTCACTATTCTTCTTGCCATTTTCATCTCAATTGGGCTTCTGGGCCTTGATAAATGTATAGCCACTTTGAGACAATACTTCATTATAAAAAGTGCTATATGAATAAATTTGACTTGACAAGTACAATCAGACGTGTGTGAGAGTGATGCCGCATGCATCATGATGGTATTTGCATCAAATCATTTATAAACTGTCTCTATTCTATGTAACATTGAGTCTTGGTTTCAATATTTAATGATAGCATTTGCTAGTGGAACTGGAACATTCAGTTCTGGATTGGTGGCATGTAGAATAAACACAATAGAGGTTTCTTAGTTAGAGTTTTTTTAAGATAAACATTATTAAGATAACTGGACTTTTCAAGATACATTTATAGGATACATTCCCTTCAGCAAAAGCATTGTCCACTGAAACACAAATCATAAACATTTTGTCTTAGGAGGTCTTCACTACAACTCTAAATTAAACCTGAGCATAAGCTATGTTAAGAAAAGAAAATCCTGCTCTTTGCTGCACTACCTTTCCCTCTGAGCTGTGTCGAGTGGCTTCATGGTGTCAGGAGGCTGATCTGTTCAGAGCCACACAGCCAGGCCCATGCCCAGTTACTGCAAATCATGGCAATTCAGAGCAAGGAAAGCTGCTCAGAGTGGATGCAGAGGCTGCAGTGCATTAGTACTGCCTCACTCTCCCCTCCACCGATATCCCACTGATGTCCCTTTCTCATGCAATTTTTTCAATTCCTTCACCATTCATTTGGCCATTACTGAACTTAAGCCATCTGGATTTCAGCCCCAACAACAGTAATTCTTCTAAAGCAGCTTTGGTAGCATTTAAAAGCTTGCATTATTCGTACAGTCAGCAAGTCAATCAGTAAAAAAACTAAGTAATTGTGTGTAAAATTTAACCAGTGGCCCTTTATTAAATATTAATATTTTTCAATATTTTCATTATTCTACTTTTGTTTTAGTCATTAGTCATTGCACTTCATAGTTCTACAATTACAGACTGTAGTCCATCTGTTTGTCAACATACTTTGTTAGTCACATACTCTAATGGTCAGAACCCTCACAGGAACATTCTCACTGATGTGGTGGTGGTGGTCTTTTAGTGTGCTGGTACAAGTAGATCAGATACAGTAGTGCTGCTGGAGCTGCTGTTTGTCAGCACCTCAGTATCACTGCTGGACTGAAAATGCACCACTCACAAAAATGAGGGGATGATTTATTGGGGAGAATTCATTTTGAAATATTCCCAAATTGTTTTGAGCAGTATAGTCCACCAACCAAAAACATCCAGCCACCAGAACCATTATATAACACACTAAAGGGGATTAACAAAGTATGAAGTGCAGTGGCCAACAAAACGTAAATAATAAGCAGGAAATGAATTTAAAATACAAAAAACATAAGACTTTTACACACTAATATATGCATCAGTAACAACTAATGTGCAGAAAAATACATTTTTTAAATAAGTAGGAGTATCAGGGATTGTATTTGTTCTATTCACAAATAGCTGATGGAAGATCACAGTAGTATCAGCAGGTTAATGATAATGGCTAATGGCTGAGATTTGTGTTTGTGAGTTTGTGTTATTTTTTCATCCCACTTCTCATCAAATTCCACCTACACTACAGTCGTGTCCAAAAGTTTTGAGAATGGCACAAATTTTGGTTTTAGTTTTTAACAACAATTTGTATTAACTTTTAATTGTGTAGGATGATCAGATAAATTTCAATTAATAACAAAGTAATTCCCTGCCATGAAAATGACTGCATTAAAGCTGCTGCATTTCAGCCCTACAAAATTGTCTGCATACATCATTTAAGTAATGATCTCGTTATGCCAGGGGAAAAAGTTTATGAGGACAAGACAGCTGATAAAACTCTGTCATATTGATTAGAAGAACAGATGGGCTTTGAAAGGGTAGTGGGGTTTTTAAGTTGTCTCCTGTTAACCATGGTTACCATCAATGGAACATGTGCAGTCACCATTGCATTGCATTAAAAGGGTCTCACTGGCAAGGACATTACTGCTTGTAAGTAAGCACCCCGATCAACCATTTATCGAATAATCAAAGACTTTAAGGAGTGTGGCTGAATTACAGTGAAGAAGGTTTCATGGCACCCCAGAAATTGTCAGGACCACCTCCTAAAGAGGATGTAGTTAAGAGATCGGGTCACCATTAGTGCAGAACTTGCTCAGGAATGGCGGAGAGCAGGTGTGAGTGCATCTGAATGGCTTTTGGAGGATGTCTTGGTGTCAGGAAGTCTCTTCCCTTAAATATAAATATCAAAAACAGACTGATATTCTGCATGAAGCATAGGGATTGGACCCCAGAGGACTGGGGTAAAGTTATTATCTGATGAAACACCCTAATTAGACTGTTTAGGACATCTCGAAAAATGCTTTTTCAAGCATGATGAAGCACCATGTTACAAGACAATAGTCATAACCAATTGGTTCTGTGAACAAAACATTGAAATTTGGGGTCCATGGTCAGGAAATACCCCAGATCCCAATCTCTTTGAGAACCTGTGGTCAATCCTCAAAAAGAGGGTGGACAAACAAAAACCCAGAAACGGTGAACAAGATTTTGCCCAGAAGCTTAAATCCAGCATGCTGAGGTTAACTGCAAAAGTCTATATTTGTCAATAAAAAGTACAAAAAAGAATGTAAAGCTTATTAGTGTACTTCATTACATAATATAAACATCTGACAAAAAGTTCTAAAAGAACTGAGCCAAACTTGATAAAAATACTAATTTGTGCCATTCATAAAACTTAACCATTGTTTCAAGCTGTTAGGAAGGTTGAAAAAAGAAAAAGTTAAGTGCACGCAAGTGTTGGTTGGAGAAAACTGATTATTTCAGGCTAAATCTCTCTTTTTTTTTTATAGGTAGGGTTGCATTATTTTATTCTACAGGGTTCCAGGGCCTCAGTCAGAGCAAGCATGACAAAAGTGACCCCTTATAAAACATGTAGCCACTGTTCAAGCTTTAATATGTCAACCCCCAATCCAAGCCACAGTGTTTTACACCAGATATTGGAATTGACACGTTGCACATGAGGTGTAAGAAAACGCAGAATTTCCTCAGTGCTGTTTTGCAGAACGTTATTATTTTAAACTTGATGCTGCTATTGAAACTTTCCACACAGCCACTGCCGCTTTTGAAACGTGACTCAGTAGTAGAGTTTTTCCTAGAAAAACTACACATACTTGTAGTTGTATGAAAAAGGTACAAGCCAGTGGGCCATGGTGTCTTGTGGCTTCAGCCCTGCTGCGTGGTCACAGATGGGAATTGAAGGATGTGAAAAACAGCTAGTTTAGAAGAAGTTTCACTTACTCTGTTCCACTCTCCACCATCTGAGTAAGCAGCGAGATGCCATCCAGGTTAATGAACTCCTGGGCGAAGGTGATGTCTCTGGACGCATTGGCCAGGGATTTTAACGCGTCCAGCTTCATGTCTAGACTGCTGGATTGGATGCGCTCCTGCAGCTGCTGTGCCATCTGGGCCTGGGAGCACAGCCAGTAGACACACACACACACAGACACACATAGAGAGACAGGTGTACACAGACACAAACACCAACAGAGGATTCAATACCTGACTTACTGGCTAAAGGTGGTATAGAGTCTAACCTTGTAATTCAAACTTAATTAATTCTAGATATCTGTTTAAAACTAAGATATGATTCAAGTCAGAATCAAATTTCCCCATAGGTAGAAATGTAAATAATATTATTCCATTACCGTCCCATAAACAATTTTTTTATTTTGCCCATATCCGTATGTATAATATAATACAGAGCATATAAATCATTAAGACACAAAGTAAGTAAAAATAAAATGAGCCATTAAGCCATTATATAGCCATTAAGGCAAACAGATTTGGCATATTTTATTACCTGGACAACTTTGAGTCGAGATTGGGGGGTGGAGGTGTTGTGTTATAATATAATAATACATATAACCATTCTTATGCTAGCACTTAAGTTATTCTTTTATTGAGTTTTTGGTGATCTGTATACCGTATTGGCACTTACTGGACTGGATTACATGTAGTGTATTTGGAATAGCAGTTTTATTTAGTCTGGTGAATGAGAGGGCAAAAAAGAAAAATCTAATGAACTGTTTGATGTCCAAATTGTTCATATGAAAAGGTGCTCAAATTTCGAGATTGCACTGTACATCACGCTAAACAAAGTGCTTTAGCAAAACAACATATCAGGTAATCTAACATCACACTGCTTTTGTTCTAACATGTAGAGGTGGGAAAATATGACATTATGATATCTCTATTGTGTTGACTTTATAGTATCACTAGTGCCATTGATCCCTGACAATTGCAATCTGTGCCCATGCATTCAAGAGCGTATAACTGAGACTGATCTTTGGTTGTGAGGGTTGCCATCCCTTTGTCTTCATCAGTGCAACATGGATCACTCAGACATCTGTAAGTGCCAGTACACAGATTGGCTTTGACCAACACCGAGTTGTCAATGTATGTACTATTTCTCCACTTATTTGAGTCTTTTTCACAACCATTTTAATATGGCTGTAAAAAATTATAAAATGTTTTGGCGTAGGATGAATTTTTTACTATTCAAAATTGATGTTAGATTTGCTCGCAGTCAGAGCAGTTAGTGGTTCCATGAATAAAGCACGAGACAGTAAACACTGCTTTTGATCAACTAAGATGCAGTGTGGAGTGCATATACCAAAAAAAAAAAAGTGAAGGCCCAATTCCCCTACAAAGGGCTAAGGAGTAGACTCTCCTTGAGGAGAACGCTCATTGCTTAGCTGCCAGTAAAGCAACTGAAGAAGAACGAGTGCAGCTGGCCCTGCTTCTAGATAAACCTGTCATGCAGACATCTCTTGCTGTTGCTGACGATTTAGGAAGTCAAAGCAGTTGCCGCCTCACATATGGGATTAGCAGAGCAGAGCGGGAACAAGTCATAGGGATAAAGGCAAGCCTCTCAGATGGAGAGTGTCCTCATAAACACCACCTGATACAAAAGTGGAAAAACATCCTGCAAATCTCTTACTCACAGGAGACGTGGTAAGCCGCAGGATGGAGCCATTTTTTATGTTGTTGCGGTTCTGCAGGAAAGTAGAGGGAAACCATTAATACCAATAGAAAACGTATCATGAGTAAAAGCAGAAAATACAGTCAGACAATGGTCCTCAAACCTTTTCTGTGATGTAGAAATTAGTTGAGTCAGCATTCTGTAGAGCATAGGTTTCATGGTTTGGCAGTTGCCACCTGGAGAATAAAAAAGTTAAGACACAATGTCATTACGCTTCATGCATCTGAAGGGACTCACACTAATGTGCATGGTTTCAGAAATGCAACTCAGTCAACCAAAGGTAAAGTTCATAAATTATAATTCCATACCCATCACAGACTTCTTTTATGATGGAGGAGAGTGGCTTTTTCTGTAAAAAGCAGAAGTGAAAAAATTTAAAGGGAAATACTAGGTTAGCACAATGAAAGTCTTACTACAGCTGCATGCTTTCTCTAATAATATAAGTGCACCATACAGAAACTACAACCCCAAATTAGAAAATGCAAATAAAAAAGGCAGTTAATAAATAATGCCTTACAGGCATTAACTGCAGACATGAGATATTTATCAACTTAATTTGTTAATATGCAACCAGTCCTGTATTTTAGGCATGCAACACATTGCAAAAGTTGGCATGGAGTAAGGAAATTTAGGCCAGTATTTATTTGGTTTAAAAACAATACCCTTGAAAGGCCATGTCTTCATGTCTTGAAGGAGCAAAGATGTGGCATGGACTTCTAATTTGTCAAATGCATGTGAAATTCTCAAAACACAGTTCCTCAAAAATATTGGAAGGGATTTGCATATTTCCCTCTCTAAAATGCATTATTGCATTATTAAACAAATCAAGAAATATGGAGGAAGCATGTAGCATTTTAGCATGTAAAAGGCAAGAGCTCAGGTCAAATCAGAACTCCAGCGATCTCTGATCCCTCAGACTGCACTGAATCCAAAACCGTCATTTATCAATAGCTGACAGAACCACTAAAATGCAGGAATGGATGATAGTAAACAAAATTAAATACAGTTAGCCTGACAAAACATTAAATATCTTGGGTTCCCACAGCCTGTAATAACAAAGGTCAAAGCAAATGTTAGAAAGTGCATTTTTAAAATGAGCATTTTCCTTACTGTCTCAACTTTTTCTGACTCGGGTTTGTAAATACATTTTTGACACAAATACAAGCTTGTTTTTTTCCTGGTAATTGCATCCAAGAAAACATAGAATGTCTTACAGTGGATGGTACTGATTTAGCAAGTCAGTTTAATTTACAGCACCTTTTCATTTTCAGATTTTTGGTTCTACTAATCTATTATGATTTTCTAGGACTCAGATTCAAAATTTTTTTGCATATTTATAGTAGCTAATATGTGTTATTTAGTACTAGTTGTACATTTAAAAACAGTACATTTTCCAGGTACAACTAGGCTATTTTCACTAAAACATCAGCTTTTAGTTTATTAGGCAAATATTTCTAACAGACTTGATGTCTATTTAAAAACAAGCTTGGAAAAAAATGGGACAGCTTATAATTAGGAAAACCATAAGACTCAAGCCATTGTGAGTGGCACAGTTCCACTATTGGTAAGCGTCGTCGCCTCACAGCTCCAAAGATCCCCAGTTTAATCTCTGTGTGCATATTCTCCCCATGTGTGTGGGTTGTCTCAAAGTACTCTGTTTTTTTTCCCAAAGATATATCACATTAAGTGATCTCGCCAAAGTGTTAAAGTTTCAGTGCCCAACCAGTGTATGACGTGTTGGTCCCAAGCTTGGATTAAATTGGAAGACTGTATCAAAGCAGATCAGATCCGCTGTGATGAGCACTAACATGGGCAGCCGAAAGGAGGAGATTTAATCCACTATATATAAATAGTTTACTGAGACAATTACCGAGTGCTCCTGTAAATTACTATCAAAATTAACAGCAAGAATAATGTTATATTTCTTGTCTGGTTTTCATAAAAGGCAAAAGCCATTACAGAACAATGAATTCTAATGTTTGATTAGGTTTATAAACATTAACACATATACAAATCTTTCATTGCAACAGGCATATATAGTTCTCCATCCTAATGTGCACCAACCTGGTCAATTTCCATTAGCTTGGGGAAGGCCCCCGGCCACTCGATGGCCACCTTCAGGATGTCTGCTGGTGGTGGCATGACTGCGGCACTGGGCGTTGAGGCCTCTCACTGACACCTGGCTCTCATCCACCCTGTGGAATGCAACAAACATAAGGATCAAGCTTAATTCCTAAAGACGTCATGAGAAAAATTACCTCCAATAGAGATGACAGTGCAACAAATATGATGTTTGTTAATTCTTACTGCAGTACTTGCTGTACCTATACTAATCAGTAATCCCTGCAGAAGGCATTTAAGCAGCACACCATGTGCATGTTTTCTACATTTACATTCCATAGATGCTTTTATCCAGAGCTAAATACATGTTTAAAAAAAAATTATATCTTGCCGATTACATTTTGTCAGCGTTAGACCTAAAGTAGCATTTTGCAGTGTAATTAAAGAAAGCATTTGTTATTTCTTGCCATCTGTTGCATTTCTTTTTGCAAGGCACTTTTTGCAGAATGATTCCGGTAAAGTTGTGAACAGCCGACTAAGGAAGTTTGCAGATGGTGAAATAATCTAGTTGTCAAGCTGTGTTTAACGGCAACTGATTTCTGACAATTTGCAGATTGCAGTCTTTTGAGTAGCATTCGTCTTTGAGTTTGTTCGCTCTATTTTAAATTAAGTCATGTGCTTTTAGGTAGAGCAGTAACTTGGTTTGTGGTCCTAGCACACTGCAGGCGGTCATATGCAGTAGTCTATTCTACCTGGCTACAGTAAATACATGAGCTATTATAACATGATGTATTATTGACAGTTTTTTGCAAAACGAGTGGCATACCCGATACCGAAAGCATGTAGTTTAAACAACGATTAAGAGATTAATAAATTACACATATCGCACACTCCTAAGTACAACTGATCAGTCATACAACCTACACCCCAAGTGACTGTGGGTTAAGGGTAGGTGTGGGTAATATAATTGTAGGTCATGAAAGATTAAAATGTCTCAGCGAGCTGTCTCAACAGAGAGAACATGAGAACTGTTATTATAAACATATTTTAATAGATACGTTAAACACCCCTGATATAGCAACCTATTGTGTTTCAACAACCAGAAGCTACTCTATTCGCTAGTTGATATTAAATCATTAATAGACTAGTGGGCGGGTCCTAAGGACACGCAATGAAGCTGAATGTTTAGAGTAAACAAAACAAACCTGTTAAACCACATTACATGAAACACAGGGACATGTAGAAGGAACAACAGTGAAGGATAAGTCACTTCATATGAAAAAACGAATAAGTGTTGGAAAGACATCAGTTATGCCATGACATTTTATCTAGCCGTGGATAGGATACCTAAGAAAAGTTAAAAATTCTTTTTTTTTTTTTTTAAAAGGATACCACCAATATTCCTCTGATGTACAGAAACAGGAGAAACATTCATTCAAATAAAGGCAGTTTTGTTTACTATTAATGATGCATGTCATGCTGGACTGTACCTACTTTTGAACACTTATTATGGTATTATTTATGGACTCCTAGAAGATGGTGGTAATATTCACAATTTGTTTCTGTACTATTATTAAAGTTTGTTTTAAAAGATTCTCCTAGCCTAAGTGGTATATGGTATTGCTGATCTTTCATATAATTATTCTGTAATATAGTAATCAAAAGATAAATTACTAATTAATGTAATTCAGGTTGCATTATTCTTAAAAACCAACATGAACATCGTGTATCGTGACCCAACCTAAAACTGATAATTTTGATAATTTTTTCCCAAATCACCCATTCCTAGTTAAGGGTCTTGCTCTAGGGCCCAATCTTGGTAGCTTGCCAGTACTTATGTTTAAATTTAGGACGTCTTGGTCCATAGTCCAGCACCTTGTGCGCTGTGCCATCAAAGACACTGTCCTATTGGCGTGTTGATAAATCAGCAAATAGCATGATCAAGAAAATAAGTACCTTAATGGATAGGGAATATTCTTTAGCTGTGACACATTACAGGGTTTTGTTCACATTATGAAGCTTAAGTTCAGAGCTTGTATGTGTGAAACACATGGGCATATGCACATGTACTAACAGTTTAGACTTCCCTTTTATAACTATGGCAACAGAAATTTAGCTAACGAGTGAAAACAGGCTTGTGTGTACGCCTATACATATAGGTCAAATTGTGGCTAACCAACATTATGTATGATTATTTTCTGGATCAGTGGCTGTGGTTAATTAAGACGATTGATAGTCACTGAACAGCACATCAACTCGTATTTAAAAACTTTCCATATGTGCAAGTAACGTGTCAGGGCAAATCTTTACACAAGTTTCGAGCAATAAACAGTTGGTTCCACATTAAATGCCGTTACAGTGCAGATACTGTAAAAAAAAAAAAAACTTGAGGAATAATGCAGTAGTGTGATAAACAAAAAAAAATGTATAAATTACTCAGCACTCAGGTGGACAAGAGGGGTCATCTTTTACTTGTGCATGAACCCCTTTCAAATGTTTGAGCAGTATCTTCATAATCCGACAGCTGATTCTTCTGGTGAATAAAACATCCCTGCCAGTCAGCATAATGGGCATCAGTGCAGTCTATTCAAATATGCCATCATGTCACTCTCCAGTCATGACTCATCCCATAATAATCTACACAGACACTTTAGAGTGCCAGTTGCCATGGTGGCTGTTGCATAATTAGCTGCATCTATGATTCCAGAGGGAATTCTGGGTAATATTTAAGCAGCTTCTTTGTGGTACTGGGCAGTTAAAACAGCAAAGCTCTATTTGGTTTGCATTCTGTTGGCTAGAACACCACATTTGGTGCAAACGGAGTTAAGACTCACAGTTAACTTCACCAGCAGTGACACTGCTCTTTTTGCTCACCTCCTCTCTGTGGTCTCTCCTTGAGCCTCACTCAGAAAGGGCATGTTATTGTTTTCTGGTCTCAGACATTCCTCGGAGACAGAAACACACAAAAATGGATCCCCATTGTTTACATAAGAAAAAGCTGCCCTTTTAGTCCTGAACAGCAGCCGAGGAGTGTCTCTCCTTGCCTCTGTTCACTGGAGACTATATTAAATCAGACTAAGGGTAACCTTAGCTCAATCAGAATGTCATGACCTTCTTTGCATGCAGATGTACACAAGGCCCTCCGTTGCACAGTCTGGAATAAATGAGGCAGTAAATTTTAGAAGCGTGTATGAGCTCAAGCAATCAATTACCATATGGGATTATGTGGTTTGTATCACTAGCACCACTCTGGATACGACACCACAGACAAATGGATGCCTATTGCAAATGGAAATTAAACTGTTGCTGCTAATATACTGATCAGTAGGCAAATCTCCAGTGAAGTGATTGTAGGCTTATATACCAAACAGCCATAATAAGCCACCTCCTTGTTTCTACACTGGATGACCATTTAAATCAACTTACCACATAGATGCTACAATTCTACAAATACAGAGTAATCTATACGTCCATCTGTTGCTCTGCATATTTCGTTAGCCCACTTAGTCACCCTATTCATCAATGGGCAGGATCAACACAGATCTGGTACTATTTAGGTTTTGGATCATTCTCAGTGCTGTAGTGACTCTGAAGTGGTGGTGGTGTGTTCATGTGGGTTGCCTTGGTATGAGTGGATCAGACACAGTGGGTTGTTTTTAAACACTTTGTCCACTCACTGACACATTTACTTTGTTGGTCCACCTTGTAATGTAAAGCCAGAGAGAGTAGCTGTACAGTTTATGTTTGTCATCCTCTTTATTTTTGACTTTTCTCAGTATTGCAGGTACAATGAAGTACAAACTCCAGCAACACTGCTGTGTCTGATCCACTTTACCAGCATAACAAGTGTCACTGTAGTGTTGAGAATGATCCACCACCCCAACAACACATGCTCTGTGGAGGTTAGGTGGAGGGCTTAACCATTAAAGAACAGAGTGAATGAAGGCTAACAAAGAATGCAGACAGATCACAGTCTATAACTGTAGAACATCATAGCACACTTATATGATAAGTGGAACTGATTAAATGAACAATGGGTGTATAAATAATGAGATGGGTATGGTATATAATAATGAGTAATGTTATGGCTCATCGGTGTATAGTTCAACATTTCTCAAACTTTATACTTTACTGGCAGTGATTGGCACTTATTGTGCTATTAATTGAAAATAAATGACTGTCAGTATAAGTAGAGCACTACTGTTTACCCTAGCATTGTGCAAAACATTGTTAGCACTGTACAATATCCAGCTGTTAGGAAAAGAAGTACTCTAACACAGAGTTCTACTTAGAGATGAGTAAACATACCACTCTGTACTGCCTGGTGACAAAGTGTTATATAGGGCAGCCCGTCTAAACCTTAATTTATGCACCACTGTCTCTGGATGTTGGTGTTTTGTTAATCATTTGTGCAGACATTAAGACATCAAATGTCCAGTATTAGCCGATTATTTATTTATTATTTTATTTTTAAGAGATGCACCAAAGGAGCAGCCATTTTTAGCTACCAATCAGTCCAATTTAACCAGTTCTGTGCCAGTCAGAATTTTTACGCTTCACAGCACAATCACAGCCACACAAACAGCACATTACTTTAATTCCAAATGCAGTCGATGTGTCTTAATTGCTCTAAACATGGCTTAGTCACTACCTGGTTTGTTTATAAGATCACTGCTGATGCATCATGATGAAGGTGTTAGATTTCAGTTGTGTTTCGAGTGCTACTTAGTCAACTAAATACATTCTCTACATAATGCACTCCTAATGAAGGAAAAGGGATACTAATGACGGTTTATTTTGCACTTTACAGCGTGCTATACATGCAATACATGAAAAACATACAAATATAAATACAGTGAAGGAAATAAGTATTTGCTCCCCCACCGACTTAAAAGTTTTAATAAAAGTTTCAATACAAAAAAATAAATGAAACATCTCAATTTTATGCCAGCTTTATTTTAAACAGTGACACATACAATATCAAAAGAAAAACTGAGAAAATTACATGAAATAAAAAATAAACATTTATTTGAATTTCATTGAAGGAAATAAGTATTTGAGCTCCTAGTAAAACATCATTGAATACTTGGTGACAAAATCTGTGTTGGCAAACACAACCATCAGACATTTCTTGTAGTTTTTTTTAAGGTTTGCACACACTTCAGGAGTATTTTTGACCCACTCCTTTCTGCAGATCATCTCCAAATCCTTAAGGTTTTTAGGCATGCATTTGAAAACGCAAATCTCCATAGAGTTTCTATGGAATTGAGGTCAGGAGACCTCCACGACCCATCCATGACCCATTTTCAGTGCCCTGGCGGACGCAAGGAGGTTGTCACCCAGGATTTTGTGATACATGGCCCCGTTCATCTTCCCGTCGATGTGGTGAAGTTGTCCTGTTGCCTTAGAAGAAAAACACCCCCAAAACACAATACATCCACCACCATGCTTGATGGTGGGGATGGTGTTCTTGGGGTCATATTCTGCATTTTCCTACGTCCAAACACTTCGAGTTGAGTTGAGGCCAAAGAGCTCAATTTTGGTCTCATCTGACCACATAACCTTCTTCCAGTCTCTCTTTCCAAGCTATTATTATGTTTATTGGCAAACTTGAGGCGGGCCTGGACGTGAGCCTTCTGGAGCAGAGTAACCTTGCGTGCACTGCAGGATCTTAAACTACTTACATTACAATCAGTGTATTATCAATGGTTTCTTTGGAGACTGTGATCCCAGCTGCCTTGAGATCATTTACATGATCATTGAGACTCCACGAGGTGATATCTTGCACGGAGTCCCAGGCCGAGGTCGATTGACAGTAATTTTGTACTTCTTCCACTTCCGAATAATTGCACCAACAGTTGTCACCTTCTCATCCAACTTCTTACTTATGGCTTTGTGTAGGTCAACAATTTTGTCCCTGACATCTTTAGACAGCTTTTAGTCTTGCCCATGCTGGAGATGTTGGAGTGTCACCGAGTCTGTTGGCAGGTGGCCTTTTATACAGGTGACAATTTGAGATAGTGTCTCTAATGTAGGTAACGACTTCACTGAGATTAGGGTGTGACAGTGGAAGCCAACATTGGTCATGGTATTTAGGGGGTCAAATACTTATTTCCCCTCAATGAACTGCTAATTATTTTTGATTTAAATATTATTTATTTTTCTAGATTTTCTTTTTGATATTCCATCTCTCACTTTACTGTACATATAAAAACATTTAAACAATACAAGATTTAAAACAGCATCATCCTGCTGAATGTGGAATTTGACAATGCTAACAAAGGCAAAAAGGTTAAAGCTAAAGCAATTAACGTTTCCATTACAAGAAAAGTTGAACAAAAATATTTCAGTACGGTATAATATATAATTTGTAAAAAGAAAAAAAACGCTGATCACATGTATTAAAACAATGATATGCATAAAAAATAAGAAGTTTTTAATATATTATAGAAATTGGAATCAGCCAGAAAAATACAATTTCTGCAGCTCTATTTGTTTTATAGAAAAGTACACTTGGAAACAAGCAAAATATCAAATATCTTACTTAGCTTTAGGCCCTTATATCTTATAAAGTATCACAAGGAAGTTGCATCACAGAAGGCATTTTATCTAGCCAAACAATCTGCTGGAAGCACTGTAAATAAAATCCACTAGACTAATGGATACCTAGTCAATATAAAAGTGGTTTATCTAAAAGATTTTGCCATGATTAATTTTCAGGTTTTTGGCAGTCACAGAGGCAGACAAGTTTTGACTGTGTATACAAATTCAGAAGGGAAAGATTTGCTACGTTTAGCTTTAATGATCCTTTTTTTGGACAAGTAAACAAGTGAGTCTGATTTTCCCCCAAACAGCCAATGGATAAAGTTCTTAAGCTGTTGTTTAGAGAGGGGTAGAGTGTGTGGGTGAGAGGCAAATCATGCAGTGTGCAGGCTAACTAAGCTTCATATCACCATACCTGTAATCTTCATTCCATAGTAAACACTGTCTGTTTGTTTTTCTGAATTATTTCAGGTGACGTCTCAGTCAGTTATTAGCAATTCTCAACAGGTATGACAGAGTGTTGCTTGCCCTTCAGAAATATTCATTCCCACACATATGCCTTTTAACGTGTTCTTGTGAAGCTGGATGTTTTCCCCAAGAAACCAAACAAACCCGAGGCTATTTCTCCATTTCTGGAAAAGCTGTTGCGTACCACATGGATTGTTAATATGGTTAAGGAAAATACCAAGGATGTGGTCAACAACCACTGCCTGATGGAGACGGCATGCTTTTTCAAAAGCATACATATACTACCACAATTTCAGACAATATCAGACATCCATCTGATAAATAATCTTTAATTATCATTAAGACCCAATTTACGTTTTCCAAATATACACCTTTTTGTTTAACTGAAAGCTAAAATCCATTACAAAAGGTGCAAGAATTTCTCAATAACTCATCTAAATTGCTAAATTACCCAGATTTAAACACACCCCAGATAGTCATATTAGCAGATGAAGACCTTCTGCCTAAACAAATAACGCAGGAACATTGTACTTTTCATGTCTTGTTAAACACATCAGTTAATCAGTCACATATGTGAATCACTAGGCCAAAGAATTCCCAAACAATCAAGTGTTCCAGTTAAACAGATGTCACTGAAAGCATGTGTTTTGGATATACCCTTGATTATAAAAAGGCACACAACATTAGAGGTAAAAGGATATTAGACCATCTAGTATTTTCTTGAGCACCGATTTTCTGAGTTTTCCCAAAACAGTTTGTAAGCCATTTTGCGGATAATGCGTTTCATTCCAGGGTTGCCAGTTCCCACTTGCTTTGTCATTACGCTGCTGTCCCCGTAATAAGGCTTACTGAATTTGCTTCAGAGGTTATATAGTTGCACTTTATATTCACTTATTTCATGTGCCATTATTTCAATGTATTAAATGATTATTAGAACTGTATTACATACAGTATCTCACAAAAGTAAGTGCATAACTCACATTTTTGTAACTATTTTATTATACATCTTCAAGGGACAAACACTGAAGGTGTGACACTTTTATACTATGATGTAAAGTAGTCAGTCTACAGCTTGTATAACAGTGTAAATTTGTTGTGCCCTCAAAACAACTCAACACAAAGCCATTAAAGTCTAAACCACTTGCAACAAAAGTGAGTACACCCCTAAGTGAAAAGCGACAAATTGTTCCCAATTAGCCATTTTCCCCTCTCTGGTATCATGTGACTTGTTAGTGTTAGTCTTAGGTGTGAATGGGGATCAGGTGTGTTAGATTTGTGGTTAGTGCCAGAACTCTCACTCAGAGAACTCTCGCTAAAAGAGAAAAAAAAAAAAAAAAAAAATAATTGTTGCTCAACATAAAGATGACCTAGGCTACAAAAAGTCTGCCAACATCCTGAAAGTGAGCTGCAACATGGTGGCCAAGACCATATAGCAGTTTAACAGAACAGGTTCCACTCAGAACAGGTCTCACCATGGTCGACTAAAGTGCACGTGCTCAGCGTCATATAAAGAGGTTAGCTTTTGAAAATAGGCGTAGAAGGTTAAAAGAGGTGGGGGGGGGTCCCACATGGCTGTCGTCCCAGAAGGAAGCCTCTTCTAAAGATGATGCACAAGAACGCTTGCAAACAGAATAATAAAGACAAGACGACTAAGGACATGGCTACTGGCTCTGGGGAGCTACAGTTCACCGAGTGAACCATGAATACCAACATATACTGTAACATACTCAAGCAGAGCATGTTCCCCTTTTTTCCTAAACCTGGCCGGAGGGCAATATTTGATAATGATACTTGAACATGATAATGACCCCAAACACCACTGCAAGACAACAACTGCCTTGCTAAAACACTGAGGTTAAAAGGTGCTGGACTGGTCAAGCATGTCTCCAAACCTTAACTCTACTGAGCATCTGTAGGGCATTCTCAAACGAAAGGTGGAGGAGCACAAGGTCTCTAACACCCACCAGCTCCGATATTGTTGTGATGGAGAAGTGGAAGCGGATTCCATCTGTGAAGCTCTAGTGAACTCCATGCCCAAGACAGTTGAGGCAGTGATGGAAAATAATAGTGGCCACTTAAAATGTTGACACTTTGAACACAATTTGGCTATTTTAACTTAGGAGTTTACTCACTTTTGTTGCCAGTGGTTTAGACATTAATGGCTGTGAGTTATTCTGAGGGCACAGCAAAAAAAATCTATTTATTGAAATTTACAAAAATTAACAAATATGGCTTAATTGTACAAAAATAAACATATCCAATTGAGTACAGCACAATATCAAAGAAAGGCCATTACTGAAAAACAAAGTACAGAGTATAAAACCCTAGCAGCCCATTATTGCTGTGAATGGGAATATGCAATCAAACACCCGCACATATCGAAAGACATTCACATCATAAAAACTGGTGTAAACATAGTGCCAGGTACAGACACGAAAACCTTGGATCGTGTGTACTATACCGTGTGTACTACTCAGCCCCCATTCCCCCAACAAAATCCACTAAGGTGTAAACATTTAAAAAGATAAAAAAAAAAACAATAAATAAAAGTAGAAAAATAAATAAATAAAATAGAATAGAAAAAAAGAATAAATAGATGAATACACCTAGACAGAGACAGACAGACACAAAACTTGCCCCTCTATCTTTTACTCTGGAACAATGTTACACCCCTCAATGTACCTAAGGACAGGTATCCGTGCTTTGCGAAATGTCTGCAGTGAACCTGTCCTATAGGAATGCAGCTTTTGCATGCCAATGTAGCCTAACACCTCCTGGAGCCACCGGTTACGGGAAGGGGGAAAAGAAAGCTTCCACTTTAGAAGAATAGCACGCCTTGCTAGCAAGGTCCCAAAGGCAATTACTCACTGTTTCATCCCTGAAATATGAGGGTCTATGGGAATCCCAAACAGGTCAGTAATTAGATTAAGATCCAATGGGATTTCCAATGCTTGACTTAATGTACCGAAAACGTCTGACCAAAAGGCCACTAACCTATCACGGGTTCAAAACATGTGCGAATAGTCAGCTGGTGAATGGCCGCATCTGGCACAAGGGTCCGACCTGCCCGAAAACAACCTTGCCAATTTGGCATTAGTAAAATGTAACCTATGCACCACCTTAAATTGTAGCAGACAGTGGAGGGCACAGCAAATTTACACTATTATACAAGCTGTAGACTGACTACTTTATATTGTATCAAAGTGTTATATCTTAGTGTTGTCACATGAAAAGATAATAAAAATAGTAAAACAAAATGTGAGAGCTATACTCACTTTTGTGAGATATTGTACATTCATGCCCAATGTTGATTTTAATAATTTATTACATACCAATATAAAAATATATATAAAAAAAAAAACAATCATTTTAGTGTTGAGAACAAATTAATCCTATTTACATGGCTTCTTATGGGGAAATGTTGATTCTGACATGGAACAAATTGGAGTACGAGCAGCCTTCTGGAACCAATTAAGTTTGAATTTCCAACATTTCACTGTACAGCGCTGTCAGAAGGAGGTTTGGCAACGGATGCTGTATGGCTGTTAAGAGTTCTAATTGTGCTTTCAGCTGTAATTCGGACGAATTTATCCTACTAGTTTTTCAGTGAACATTTTGATCAATGACCTGCTTCTCAGAACATGATCCTGCACATACTTGTAATCCATATATGCATCAAATTACTGGTAGCTGATGCCATACTGACCAATCACATTTATCACCAAAGGTATTTTTCTCTGTATGGCTAAGGACTTGCATCAGTACGCAAACTGTGCATAGCACAGATGATGAGCTCATGGTATTAAAAGCCCTCATCTGAAATACCACCCCAAGGAGTGTTAATATAAGCATGGCGATGCAATCTCCACAACAAGCTAGGTGTGAAACTCTGGTCTATTTACCGAAAAGGAAGAGAGGCAGGTATTTGATTTCTTCAGGAAAGAAGAAAAAGGATTTTATGGTGAAGTTTCAGCTCAGTATATCAGGAAACAGTACATGTGATACCTCTCCATAGGAAGAATGGGACATTGGCAGATTAGACACAGCAAAGAAGACGGTAAGAGCAGTTCAATCATTCTGGCTTTTTTCTTTCTTACATTTCAAGAAGCATTACCAACTTCACTGCTAAGCTTGTTGAAGCTGCAGTAAAGTCCAAGTACGCTTAACTGCAGCAAAAGTCAGCAAGTAGGACAACAAAATACAAATTTTGTAATAGTGTTTTTGCTTGTAAAAGTCATTTTAGGGCATACTCAAAATGCTCGGTGGCCTTGTACCATGCCAGATCACGCTTGTACCTTGTCCCCGCTCCTCGTCTGGCTTGTGCTCACATTGTGCATAAATGTTCTAAACCAGAGCACAGTTATGTCAGCATGATGAGAAATGAGAAAGATGCACAGTGGACTTCATGGTTGTATTTTGTGCTTCTTTTGGGACTGTCGTTATTGACACGCTGATACACAGCTCTCACATGCCTTATAATAGATTTTCCGATTATGCAATGGCTCCATGTTGTTAGCAATAACGCTACATGTGTACCCTACCTCTTCAAGAATGGAGAAATCACTCTAGTCGTACAATCTGGACTTTACATGCATACATCTACCCAAAACTTCAAACCACCACCACCCCAGTAAGCTATGATTTATAGTTCCTTTCACATTTAAAACCTGGGACAGTATACCTGTAATGTTAGGACTGATAGTCTTTAAAACCATTTGCAAGGGGGCAATAAGATCACCTAAAACTTTAAACAAAAAAAAAAAAAAATCAGCATTACTTACTGATGTTTACATGCACTTAATAATCTGAATTTCTGCAGTTATCCAATTAGTCAAAGGGTCTCATGAAAGGCATACTCTGGATTGCCAGATTGCATTAAAGGTCTGTAGTATGGAATCCAATAAAGAAAGCTGGATGTTATGCGAGTTATTGCATTTCTCAGTGCATGTATACCAATAGTCAGATCTCACTACCTATTCTCAGGCTGCACATGCATGCAAGCGTAACCCAAAACTTGGGTTTTTGGGAATTTTTTTCCATTGACCTGAGACTTGTTTTTCTCACAGGATATGGCAACCCTGGAATTAAAGGCACCATGGAATTTAACACAGCGATACTGCCGACAAACACATTTATGGAGACTTTAAAACGCAGTAGAAGACTGAAGCTGATCTCACATCCTTTGTGAGATTATTACTAGGTCACAAAGTAGAAATCTGATTACTTCAAGTCATATTAACCTGGATTATTCTCATTATTGGAATAATGTCAGATTGCTGACATCTGATTTTCTGCAGTTATCTGACTTAAGGCATGTAATTGAACTCATCGATTTGCAAATGAATACATTATAAATGAGCACAATATGAAACTACCATGGATTAAAAAAAAATATATCTTCACAATGGCTGATAATTCCATATCTGCTGCCTGAATGAGGCATGTATCCCATGTTTTCCATGTATGTTAAGGTAAATATAACTACTTTTCATCTAGTAATAATACATTCAATCATTAGAAGTAGATTCTTAATTGAAAAAGCAAGTGAAAGATATTTACAAAATACAACAAGTGTCCAGTGCTCCAACTGTGTCTGTAAAAGTGTTTGCTATCTCAGTGACTTTTTTTCTCTGTATGAAAGGGGGTTGCTCACATCCTATATGGATTTCAAACGTGCCCTTAGGTGATGCATCTGACACCTCCAAAAAAGGCCTGGGACCAGGAGGTCTTACATTTCACTCACAAACACCTGCAAGAATCAAAGATTAATTTCATATTCTCACTTAACGTATGTGAATGAGCCTGGAGCTCAAAGTGCGTGTTTACATTGTTAAAAGGGGTCCTTCTCACATTTCTATTCAGTGTAAGACAAAAGACAATGCATGCACGCTAAATGTTTTAAACACAGTACAGCTAGGTAATATGAACCTGAACTGTGTTAGGGCTGGAGAAACGCACTCAATAATCATCCATGTTATAATTTCCACTTACCATATAGCACTTTGTTGTACCACATTTAGACTATAGTCTAAATCTGTTTCTCTACATACCGGTACTTTATTAATCTCCTTTACCTTGTTCTGTAATGGGCAGGACCCCCACAGGACCACCAGAGATCAAGGACTATTTGAGTAGTGGATCATTCTCAGCACTGGTAGAGTTTTAAAACAC
>JAUZSU010163968.1:0-13633 GCA_034780255.1 Parotocinclus maculicauda | reverse complement strand
GTACGCTGTAGCTGCGTTGTTTACCCTGCTACGTTTTACTTCCGCGTTCCAAACCCGGAAGTGTGAAAAGGGCCCATAAGCCCCACCTGGTGATCGTGAAAACTCGCGCTGATCAGTAATCAGGGCTGAGCGAGCGCGAGAGCGAGAGAGAGTCACAAGCGGGATTTCTCACATGAACACACACATGCATACACATACTTGCACACATACATACATATATACACAAAACATCAGAAACATTTAGTAGATAGAAAATATGATGCTGACTGCTCAGATTGGGAAAATATCAGGTATCATCGCACACTATGAGCTATAATTGAAACAAATTAAAAATGGGAATGGGACATCTTTAAAACACAAATGTTTGTTCCAGATCTGTCCCACCATTTCTCTCATTGTTTGGATGACATTTGTACTACTAAGCCTATCCTTTTATGCTGAAAGTCTAGCACTGCCAGCCATCCTTAGAGAAATCAAACTCTGGAATGTCTGAGACAAAGCCAATGCAGCAAGCGCACTTGTGCATGATAAACTGTTACATGATTTTAAAAAAATGTGCAATCACTTCACAGTATTTTACTTTAACATTACATTATGTGAGTTCGTTTTATCATTGACAATTGCATTTTTTGCATTTGCAAATTGGAACTATTACTTTTCCTAAAGAGACATGAATAACTAAATGATGGGGAATGGAGAAAAAGGAAAAACTAAAAAACCCAGACACACAGCTAATTATGCTGCAGTGCAGATACACTGCTCACAAAAATTAGAGGATATTTCGAAATAAAGTATAATGATATATACCCTAATTTTTGTAAGCAGTGTATTCCTGTTGCATATCTTTATGATGGGATGAAACAGACTCTTCTTAATAATGAAAAAAAAAACATTTTAAAATATTTAAAAAGAGCACAAAGGGCAGTAGACTTTTTTGTTTGGTAGTTTAAGGATGCATCGTTATCAAAACAAATACAACCCCGTTATTCTTGTGAAACATTTCCATTGTTTTCTCCATGTTTTTTGCACTTGTTTATTGAGTGCAAGTGCTGCATACAAGTGAGTGATAACTGTGTAACTGTGTTTGTATTTATTTCTTCATTTTTTTTGTATATAAAACTATAGTTACTCTCTATACGATCTTATTGCTTATGGAAAATATTACTGCAGCTATGATTCATCTCGGTTATCGTCAGGCACTTTCGAACAGATGATGAAAACCGACGTTGCACTGTACTAGTTTTCTGTCATTCAAAAATGATTCGATGTATATAAGACAGATTTCTATTTAATTCTTACAACTTTAAGACCCTTGCTTTATATACTGTACATACAACCCCAGTTTCAGTGAAGTTGGAAAACAGAATACAATGATTTGCAAATCCTTTTCTAACCATATTCAATTGAATACAAAGACAATTGAACATTAAAGTTATTTAATGTTCAAATTGATAAACTTTTTTTTTTTTTTTTGCAAATATTCACTCATTTTAAATTTGATGCCTGCAACACTTCCAAGAGAGTTCAGACAGGCAACATAAGACAAATCATTCTGTAATGTATATTACTACATGGGCTCAGGAACACGTCAGAAAAACACTGTCAGCGAACACAGTTCGTCCCTCCATCTACAAGTGCGAGTTAAAACTCCATACAAAGTGAAAGCCATATATCAACAACACCCAGAAATGCAGCTGGCTTCTCTGGGCCTGAGCTAATCTGAGATGAGCTGACTCAAAGTGGAAAAGTGTCCTGTAGTCTGACAAGTCCACATTTCTAATAGTTTTTTGAACTCATGGACATCGTATAATCCGGACCAAAGAGGAAAAGTATTGTCCAGATTGCTATCAGTGCAAAGTTTCAAAGCCAGCATCTCTGATGGTATAGAGGTGTGTTAGTGACCATGGCATGGGTAACTTGCACATCTGTGAAGGCACCATTAATGCTGAAAGGTACATACATGTTTTGGAGCAACGTATGTTGCCTTCCAAGCAGTGACTTCCCTGTTTATTTCAGCAAAACAATGCCAGGTCGCATTACAACTGTGTGGCTTCGTTTAAAAAAAGAAAAAAAAAAAAAGAGTGTGGGTACTAGACTGTCCTGCCTGCAGTCCAGACCTGTCTCCCACTGAAAATGTGTGGCGCGTTAATGAAGCACAAAATATGATGGAGACACCGAAAATGGTCCCAACTACCAACAGCTGTCCCAACTACTGTATTTTGAAATGTGTTGCAGGCATCAAATTCAAAATGACTAAATATTTGCAAAAAACAATAAAGTTTATCAGTTTGAACATTAAATATCTTGTCTTTGTAGTGTATTTAGTTAAATATAGGATGAAAAAGATTTGCAAATCATTGTTTTCTTTTTTTATTTTTGTTTTACACAATGTCCCAACCTTATTGGAATTGGGGTTCCATTGTGGGGCACAGTGAACAATTCAAGTGCTTAATGCCTGCCAGATAATATATAAAATAATAATAATATTATAATCTACAATATATAAAATAAGCATTTTCTTTTTAAAATGCTTCTAAAACAATGGTTTTATATCAAACAAGCATCATTGCACATGTCGGAATATGTCATACTACATATGATAAAATACAGGAAATAAATATAAATACTGCATTGAGAACATGTACATGCTTAATGTACATTAAGTTGTATTGTCAATGTTGATTTATTTACAACTCAGTGTTTGTTGAGTTTAGAGTTCAGGGACGTTTTTGAGTCTGTTTGTCTGGATCTTGATACACCTTTAATATCTGCCTGAGGTCAAGAGGTTGAATAGATGGTGACGAAGGTGTGAGGGTTTGTGGATTATAATCTTAGTTCTGCTAAAACACTGAGAATTGGAGGTCTCTTCCAGTGAATGCAGGGGGCAGCCAATGATTCTCTGGGCAGAGTTGCTAACCTTTTGCAGTGATTTCTTACTGGCTGCTGAGCATCCAGTACACTACACATCCAGTATACCATACCACACTTTGATGTAGTATGATGTGGTAAAAGGCTACCAACAGTTTCTTCTTAATACCCTCAGTAATTTTATCACCACTCTTGTGTTGACTGATCACGAGAGAGCCTCTGTGGTGTGGGTTCCAAGGAATTTGTAGTTGGAAACCCTCTTTTGAACCCTCCATTGACATAAAGTCTGACCTATGAATCTTGTAATTGATAGCAATCTATTTTGTTTTACTGGTGTTGAGAACTAAATAGTTCAGTGAACATCCGTGTATGCACACTCATCCTCTCTGCATACAAGACCAATTACTGTAGTGTAATTAGCCAATTTAGTGATTCTGTTATAGGGGTTGGTGTGAGTAAAGTCTTATGCGTAGAAAGCCGAAGTTGGGTCATCACACAGCCGAGCAGTGCTGAGCAGTGTCCAAAATGGACAATATAATATTGTTGTCTGGTTTGATAAATCTGCTACAAAATTTAGATGGTGTGGTCGGAATATGGAGTAAACAACATGAAAGTGTGGATTCATCCTCCCTTATATCAATGTTTCAGGCTGCTGCTGGTGGTGTAACGGTGTAGGGGATATTTGGATAGAGCATAATGTATGTGCAGCGGACAGATCTGCAGCAAATGTGTGATGCTATCAAGATGCACCAAAAACTTCTGAAAAATAATTCCATCTTTTTTTTTTTATATATGCGATGAAGAGTTTCTGAAAGCAAAAGTGGGCTTAACCTGGTAGCAGCAAGGTGTTCCAAGTTGAGTATATAGTGCAATTGGTGGGTACTATGGTTAACAGACCTTGGTATAAGTACAACAAACAAATTTATGATCCTTCTTTATCTTCATTTTATCTGCAGTTACTTCCAGCTGGCCTGCATTAAGGGCAATTCATACTGGGGTCTTCTAAGAAAGGCATGGTTTCCTGTGCACCATGGGCTCAGTCAACCCCCAGTTACAAACTGCTTCCCTTGGCCTCACTGGGCATACATCTGTCTACTTAACATCGTTAATGGGATGCCTAATGCAAAACATAAGCCATAGCATGCGGAGGGTGTGTATTCCTGCAAGTGGATGTTTTTTGTTTGAAAGGTAGGCATTTAACCCAGTGACTCTCAGCCCAGTCAGCAATCCATACTTAATGATGTTAAGAGCAAGCAACCATTTATGTAAGAATACCCTGCCCCTAAATTAATCTCTGTAAAGCCCCCATAAATTGCTGAGATTATTTTTACTTACATGAACTAAAAAGCACTCCCAAGTATTTATACTGAACGATTCTATCCACCCACAGAAACCTGGTCTAGTCCTATAGGGACTTTCACCATCTACGTCACCCTGTGTTCTTGCATACACATGGCATCTCCCCAAAAGTGGCATTTTAAGCACTGCTCTGAATGAAGTCATTGTGTGCTACAAGGGAACCTGGTCTCTGTGAAGTGTCACAAGAGCAGAGCTTGTGCTGTTATCTGAAGCAAAAATGGTTTCCAGATTCATACAGATGTCAACCGGAGAGGCTGCAGTCATTAGTAAACACATGCTCCACTTATGGGTCTTAAATATTAATATAAATTATACACAGGCAATTTGTCAACACTGACAGCATTTAGCTCCTTCCAATCGTCTACATCACTAGGTTTGACGTACTGTTATTTACCTTGGTCATTATAATATAATTCACATTTAAAGGGAGGGAATTCGTTTGCAAGCTTGAAAATGGAATGCCATTGATAGGAGCTCATTAAACTTCGACAATGTCATTATTGAAAAAAAACTAATTTATATTTGTATAATACAAAGTGCTAGAGTCACCGCTAAAAGTTATTATAATGTGGCTCTAAAGGTCAAGTCAGTAGCCGATGGGTAAAGCTGTTTAGTTTCAACCCCAAATTACAGAGAGAAAAAGAAACAGTTGTTATTATGCAATATAGATTTGCCTTTAACCAGACAGCAAAAATAAGCATATAATTTATAAACCTGTAACTACTATATTTATATAAAATGTAGGTTTTCAACATTTTATCAGCTTCTTATACAAGATGAACAACTTGTAAATGATCAACTTAAAAAAACATCCTGTTTTTAACATTGCAACTTTGCGCAATCTACTATCACAAACTGTAATCAGATGGCTGTATGTGCAATTGACTTTTATAGATCTGTTTCGTATACCACTTTCAGCTCTCTGTTTCTTCAGTCTGAATGACTATGCTAAGTATATTTCTCTCCCTCTTAACCTATTGACAGGAATGCGGTGACTGAAAGCAGGTTCAAGGGACTGTCATGCTTAGGCTGTTCTACTAACTAGATCTGGAACGTATATGTAATAATTAATGAGAGAAAGTTGCCTGCTGCTGTCCCATGTAGAGAAAGATGAATGAGTAACCTTTCCTTTTGATAGTATGTAACCTTAACCTCCACCTCATTCCTAATCTTACAGCGCTGCATTCATACTGAACCCTGTCAAACGGAAAGTAGACCTGGTGCCAGTAGGCCAGAATAAGCAAGTTTCCCCCATGAGCAGCCCTTTGCATGCTTTACATTTCAGTTACACTCACTGTACACATTTCTACTACACTTGTACAGAATGCCACCCAAAACATAGCTCTATTAAGAAAGCTACACTGCTTAGTTGCACCATTCATCATTCATGTCAAATATTGTTAAGTGTATCCCACAAATACTGTAGGTGAACAGCCTGATTTTAGAAACACTACAATGAATTTTCCTGCGACTAATTTTCAACTTGACTGTTGACATTGGACTATCCAGTTCCAGCTATTAATAGCCTAATAGCTTCTACCCTTCTCTGTTCATTTTCTGAACCACTTTTAGATCTCTCTATTTGTAACCTGTCTCTTTACAAAATGTTCCACATTTAAAATAAATATATAAATTGCCAATCTATTTTAGCACATTTAGTCACAGTGATTCATACAGTGCAGTCCTAAAACAGACTTGGTAAATCATCTTCTCTTTATATTAAATCCTTTTTTTAATTTGCTGTATGCTTGCGATTTTTATATATCAGAGTAAACTTTATTTACTTACAAGTTTATTGCTTATTAGTTTTTTATGTCACATCAACATAAATGTTTATATTCACAACAGACACAAGATTATAACAACACACTAGGCATGAACCAATTCAGAGTGAGCTGTCAAACTAAAGCATGTCTGTGGAGTGTAGGACCTAAAATAAACCCACAAGGACATGAGGAAAACATGCAAAATCCACACGAGCAGAGTCTAGGATTGGGTTCAAAGCAGAGATTTTGCAGGCAACGTCACTAACCACGTGTACCACTGTGCTGCCCTCTTAGTTATAGGTAAATAGTTTTTACTCCCCCTGTTTTATAGCTTGACTGATGTTAATAGTTCTTCAGAGCTTATGTCCAGCCTAATGACCATTTCCACTTCCTAAGTGTGATAACTCAATATATTAAAGTCTTTTTTCTCTGTTCCTCCATTAAAGTTTATCCCAGCACACTATAACTCAAAAATATTTCATACGCAAAGCCCCCTGCATCTGTAACTGTCCCATTCCTGGGGAAGAGGTAGAAGGGCTTGTGATCTGAGAGATAGGAAGCGATGGGAGAAATTACATTCTTGAGCTTGAATTTCTTCACTTCCTCCTTTTTTGCAGGCCATGCAGGTAGGTCTTTCACTAAGATATGTTGGATGTAATGTAGGTTTATGCTAAAATTATCACAGATTACTAAATCATTCTATAGTTTTAATCAGTGGCTGTTTGTGTTTAGTTTCACTACCACCTTCTATAGGTGGTTAGATAATGCACAGAGATGATTAATGGTCTTCTAGGGCCAGGTGTGGGGTCACAGAGGTGCCTGCTTTGATCACAACCCAGCACTCATATGGTTACCCCAGATTAGATACCATCTTAATCTGCATACTGACTATTTTGGTCCTCACTTCAGATTTATAAAATTTGGTTACTGTTCCTATACCTGTTAGGCTGATGCTGGGCTGTTCACATACTTACATGATGAATAGATCTTCATGTTTACATTGTGTCGGGACAAAAGCAGTGGCTTTGTCAGAGGCATTGCTGCACTGATCACAGGTCTATATCAATCACATCCGTTTCCTCTAGTCACATCAGTTTTTTTTCCCTGCAAAACACGGTCTACTCATAAACCTTATAGCAATAACTTAACATCATTACTTAGATATGCTGAATGCGCAAAAAGATGATTAATGTGCAAAAAGCCGAATATGCAGAAAAAATAAGTTGAATATGCAATTGGTATAACTAATAGGATTCTGCTTATTAAACAGTTTAAAATTGCTAATGTCAGCGTTTTATGGCTGTATAAGCAGTGTAAAACCAATGAGGCCATTCAGTCATTTAAAAGGTTCAAAAGTTACAGCAAATTTAACTCTTGTTAACGCTATTTTTGAATATAAGATGCGATAGTTATGTAGCTGATGAATGGAGGCTTTTTTATGAACAGAATAAAAAGAGAAATCTTAAAGGTGTGCTGCTTTACAATGGTAATAAATTAGCTTTCATTCCTATTGCTCATTCTGTAAATATGAAAGAATCCAATATAATGATCATTGCTGGATTTTGTGTGGCAACCTGAAAGTTATATGAATGCTTCTAGGACAACAAAGCGGTTACTCAAATGTTTTACGCGTTACACAAGTTAAGGCTTTTTAATCAAGATGGTGAGTGCTTTAAGTACCTGTATGCCACATTTCCTGCTCTTTCACATAAGAAGTTGAAAGCTGCTATATTTGATAGCCCATAAATTAGGCCTCTAATCAAAGACAGAGAATTTCTTAATACCATGAAAACCATAGAAAAAAATGCTTGGTCTGCTTTTTCTGACGTGATTACCGACTTTCTATTCCAAAAACCTCAAGGCTGAAAATTATAACCTTTTAGTTAAAAATTTGTTGATTTATTTTTAAAGACTGGGAGCAAACATGAGTGTCAAATTGTGTTCTTATAATAGCCACCTGAACTATATAATCCAGATAAAATTTTGGAGATATGAGAGAAGAACAAGGAGAACACCAGACATTAAGACTATGAAACACAGATATGAAGGCAGATGGAACACAAACATGATGGCAGATGACTGCTGGTGTTTTAGCCTAACAATGAAAATGTACACAACTATTGCTCTCTTTAAAACAAATATAATACGTAATATCCCTACTTTTTATTAACCTTGAGATTTAATTTAGCCCTTAATCCAACATTTGTCTTTTTTTACTTTATATTTGGAATCAGCACCTTTCATTCAGGTAAAATCTAAAAAGATAATTAGGTCAGCAGAAGACTTTTATTATACTGTAATGATTGTCCGGGTTAGTATGCCAGGCCCACCCATACCGTATTCTTTATGTGAATGAGAGCCAGCATTAACCTTTCAATTTCACCTTAAAGCAAAAACAAACTAAACAACCCAGCACCAAGGTAGTGGGAAAAATATTTTCTGTTTTACTGCCAGGCTGCATTTATGTATTTTTTTAAGTTTTTCTTTAAATTTATCATGGGGAATCAGTCTCTAAATGCCATTGAAATACAGCATATAAGTGTCATGCTGATGCTGCTTATATTATATCCAGTAAATTATTTCAATAATTTACAGCATGGAGTGGATTTGGTCCCTTTACAAGCAATTACACGCTCAGTTAACATATAGACAATTTCACTGAAAATGTAGTGGGTTTGCACTTAAATGATGTGTAATGCATTACAAATGACTTACATTAAATAATTTCACACTGTTTAGGTTAGTGGAAGAAACCTAGATGCGCGTATCAGACAGTCATTGCACTGACTTTTATTGTATTTAATTATATTATTGTATTGTGTGTTTGTTCCACTTTAAAACACTTTCAAATGCGCATAATCAATACCCATCATACTGCAGTTGCGAATGAGCTTGAAATGGTCTTATTGAATCGTTATATCAATTCCCAATCAGTCCCAAATTGAACAAGCCTGGGGCGACAGTGGAAAGGAAAAACTCCCTAAAAGTAGAAGGAAGAAACCTTGGGAGGATCAAGACTCAAAATGGGACCCATCAATTCATGGGTGGCCTAGATATTAATTGAATAAATAAATTAAAGTATATTAAAGTAATAGCAAAATTAAGTAAATAATATAATTTAAATTAATAATAAAATTTAAATTAGGAATAAAATAAATAATAAAATATATTTTAAAACAAAATAGGTTAAAATAAGTCCTCAGTGGGAAGTCCTTGGAGGCACATCGTCTCCTAATGACTAAATGATGGAGGGAGTTACTGCACTCTGGTGGGACTGAGTATCACACTGAGAAAAAAAGGTGCACACCGTGAACTGGGATCATTTTTTTTATTAACTTGTCATTACATATTTCCATATTTGATCATTTTGTAATAATCATAGAACATCAGTGATATACAAAGTTGCACATAACCGTATAGATCTTCTCTTAGCAATGCCCCCAAAAAGTGTGTTTTGAGTACACCTGTAAAGCAGTAGTCTTCATATAAAATCACATTTGTGAGCACTGAGAACACTGCTATTAAATAACATTAAATAACATTTAGCAATTAACAATAAAATAACACCAGATTATAATTTTTATAAAAAATAATCCAGTTAATCCAGTTATAATTACTGTATGCAGCTACTACGGGTTGAATACACTAGTCGCCACAAGTCCACTATTAATTAATGTAGGGAGCTATGGACTAGATGGTGCCAAACTTACACAGAAATACGGTGGTGGAAATTCTGTTGGCCATGTACCTTCATTTAGCCAGGTTCTTGAAAGACTAATTGGCTTTTCTGTCTAACATCATCTCAAGTAAAAGTATTTTTCTTTCCTCAGTTAAGAACCCCAAACTAGAGCCTGCATCTACTCTTAAACACTCATCTTTTTAATTGGAAACTGAGTGCGTAGGATCCGAGAGAGAAAGTATTATGGGAGTGAATGTGACAGAGTGCATGTACTTCTAAGTAGACTGTTCTGCTGCACATTACATCATTAAGTATTAGTAAACTGCTGGTTTAAGTTACAATGTGTTTCCGTTAATAAAAATGTGACCTTGCTATCAGATACATATTACAGTATTTAGTTTGATAGCTGTTTTTCTTTTAACTGCATCTAACAAAAGAATGTCCATCTAAAAAATAGGTAGGGCCAAGGTGGAGTTGGAAGACAGGTGATGCAAACAGTTGAGTTGTGTTGAGGTTAACAGGGATATTGCAGTCTGCTTTAGAGAATAAGTAGAGTTGTGAAAGAAAATGGGTTGTGTGTTCATTATTGAACCAATTTTTCTTACACAATTGATTCACCCTGTAACCTGGGATAGCTCACTGCAAATAATCTTTTTGAAACTCTTTGCTTCTTTAGGACACTAAACTGAACTGATGGACAATTAAAGATAAAGAGGTTAAGTGTAAAGTTTGCCAACACAGAAAACTTGTTTTTACCAAAAATCAGGATGTACATAATTCTGAATAGGGTCTGGGAGCCACTATCAATATCCGTGAAACTTTCACGGTTCTACAGGGAGAGGGGGGACTGTGTAGTAGCTACATATAGTTACCGAAACTTGTGCATATATCCTGTTTTATGATGTCCATTGCACTCAGTTAGTCAACAGATTTAAAATAGGAAAGTTGAAAGATCTATGCTGCCTATTAAATATGGAAGTGGTTAACTAGGGTAATCTGTACACATGGCTGTTGAAACAAGTATTATACAGGTTTACATATTTTAGGGCATTTGGTGGTAATACAAATATCAAAAAGGTTTCTTAATCAAATAACTTCACCTGGTATCTTTTTGCCACCCTATAAACATTTTTCGTGAGCTGAACTCAAAGATCTAAGACTTTTTCTATGTTCACAAAATGTTTTTTTCTCATATACTGTCCACAAATTTGTGACAGTATATAAACAACAAACAACTTTTCCTTTGCCGAGATAATATATATACCTCACAGGTGTGGCATATCAAAATGCTGATTAGACAGCATGATTATTGCACATATATTATGGACAACGAGCAGAGGTGCATTTTATTGATGGCATTTTGAATGCACAGAGACACCATGACGAGAGGCCTATTCATCCATGATTATCACCTCTTGTTGCAGCATAATAATGCATAGCCCCATGCTGCAAGATTCTGTACACAATTTCTGGATGCTGAAAATATCCCAGCATACTCACCAGACATGAGACATGGCATTGAGAATGTTTGGGATTCTTTGGATCGGCGTATACGACAGTGTGTTCCAGTTCCTCACAATATCCAGCAGCTTAGCACAACCACTAAAGAAGAGTGGACCAACATTCCACAAGCCACAATCAACAACCTGATCAACTCTACATGAAGAAGATGTGTTGCACTGTGTGAGGCAAATGGTGGTCACACCAGATACTGACTGGCAATACAGTAAAAGTAAACTGCACATTATAGAGTAGCTTTTTATTGTAACCAGCCTAATATACACCTGTGCAGTATTCATTATGTCTAATTAGCATATTTATATACCACACCTGTGAGGTGAATGATTATCTTGACTAAGGAGAAGTGCTCACTAACACAGATTAAGACAATTTTTTTGAACAATATTTGTGAGAACGGGGCTTTTATGCACATAGAAAAAGGTTTATTTGTTTGAGTTTAACTAAACCGTGGGAACACAAACATATATATTTGTTTGGTATATAAGTATACTGCCCTCTGCTGGCAAAATAATAAAATACACCTTCTGTGGATTTTAACACATATATAAAAGTCTGTACTCACACACAGTAAGGGGACGTATACTAAAATTCATTTCGCATTTTCTGAAGATTTAAAGAGTGTTTAGATAAAGGACCTGTGGGCCTGTTAGTTCCACGAGGTGACGATTGACTGATTTGTTTGCATAGGAATGTGCCGTTGTTTGTGCCTCTGAAGACCTGTACCATGGCTAAATGAGCAAAGATGGAGACACTGTGTCTGCTGGCTGAGGCTGTCATCACTCAGCACCAAGACTGGGGCTCACTTGGGAGTCGAGTGTGCCCCAGTGCAGCCTGAGAAGGGGGCTATACGTGTATGCGTGCTGTCCCGCATCTGGATATCAGCCCACATTGAGAGAAATACAAGAGTTTAGAATTCTGCCAGAGGTCTAACAATGCTATGAAATATGGGCTGGAAAACATGGATTGGGAGTAAACAAGTAAACAAGAGGAGTGATTCTGTACTAACATCATAGGCAGTACTGTTTTTTTCCAAAAAATCCTGCAGGGATAGCAGGGCTCTCCAGACACCTCACAAAACACACATATCTCCAAACACATGCTCAAAACACACTCACACTCACCGCACACATATTCCAACTTGCCTTCACTCTCCCTCTTACAAAGATGCTACGAAACACATACAAGACACTTTAGGTATGTTTTCTGTTTGATGAAACTGCGAGCTGCTAGAAACAGCATTTCCTGAAAATGTAGGTTCGACCCAGCAGTTGGGCTTGCTACATGAAGGTTGGTGGTGTGTTCATGGAACTGCAATGGATTAATGCTCTGTCCAGATTAAATCATTTGTTTCATGCAATATTACTTTGCATTATAAAATATTAATATATGTTATAATATACACAATACAAGTTCAGTATCCTATACTGGCCTACAGTCTCCTGTTAAGACATGCACAACTGTAAAAGCTTCCATTTTGGTATAATTTTACAAAAGGAAAGTGTGTGCTTTCCTTACCCCAGTAGGGTTTTGCACGGCGCTGTAGATAACTCTTGAATAATCTTGAATAATTTCATATTTAATATGATTTATATATTTTTAAGAATAATTGTTGTAAGTATGATCTTTATTATCAGTCATTATATTTAACTGTTATGTGTATCTAATTTATTGGTGTAATTCCTTACAGAGTTACAAGCATTACAGCAGTTTCGGTGCCAACTGAGCCATGTGGACAACCAAACTTAAACTTTTGTATTTACCCCTTTTTAAAATTTTATAGAGCTTATGTGCAGTTGTAGAAAACACGGTCTGAGACAGGTTTGTCTTGAAATAAGTGTTAATCTATTGTTTATTTTGTAAAGTTTTAAAAGGAAAGAGAAAAATAACTTTTTTCTTTGTATTACACTGCTCACAAAATTAGGGGACAGTTCATTATGGGAAAATTTTGAAATATTCCCTAATTTTTGTAAGCAGTATAGTTACAGTTCAATAACCATATAATCACCAACTAAATGTTTCTGCCTATTTCTGTGCCTGGAGAAAGGATTGTGAGTGAGTGTGTGTGTGTGTGTGTGTGTGTGTGTGTGTGTGTAGACTGATTGGCTCTTACGGGAGTCTGAAGGGAGGGAATATTTCGGAGGGCATGGAAGACTTCACGGGTGGCATTGCCTACACTCGCCCCGTTTCCTCTCGCACCCCTCCTGTCCTGTGGAGAACTCTGACTGCTGCACTGTCTAGAGGAAGTCTGCTTAGCTGCTTCATACAGGTACACACACACACACACACACACACACACACTACTGCCACCCTTACCCAGTGATGGGAATAACGTTACTAACGCCGTTACTTTTTTCAGTAACGACTAATCTAACTAATTACTCTGACTGTCACTATAACGCCGTTACCATTTCCGACACCCCGTTACTGCACGTTACTTTAG
>JAUZSU010163957.1:0-13633 GCA_034780255.1 Parotocinclus maculicauda | reverse complement strand
AATTTTGAGGAAAGAGATTAATTTAATACAATTTGGAATAAGGCTGTAACGTAACAAAATGTGGAAAAAGTGAAGCGATGTGAATACTTTCCGGATGCACTGTAAATTTGGTTGTTGCATCTGGGGAGACCTGCAAATTCAGACTGACAAAACCACACATCAAAAACACAGCCACACAGAATTAATACAATAATTTCCTATGAAGTATTAATATATATTATTATGGAGCTATGTGGATTTTATAGTACTGCAGTGTTTTTTTATTTTGTTTATTTGGCTTATTTCACATCGCCATCAGCATCAGTGCCCATTTCAGTGACACACAAGGTAATATTTATATTCTGGGATTACTAAAAACTAGTCCTATATACACTCACGTCAATGCCAATTAAGCATAATTAATTAACCTAACACACATGTCTTTGGACTGTGCGAGTAAACGGCAGTATTTGGAGTAAAGCCATGCAGACACAGGGAGGATATGCAGACTTCACACAGAAAGGCCCTAGGCCACTCCACCTTGGGATTGAACCCAGAACCCTTTTGCTGTGAAGCATCAGTGCTACCCACCAAGCCCAACAGCCATGGGATAATTAGAGAATCCTAATATAAAGTACACTACAAACCAAAATAACAAGATGATTTTTGAAAATCTTTATTAGCTGAAATCAAGATACATTAAAATTTTATGTCATTTTATTTTGGGTTCCTTTACATACATAGTAAATGTAAAGTAAACGTTGTATAATTTTTTTTCCCAGCATGTGTGTTATTTAAATTTATTTAACATGTCCAAATTGTATTTTGACAATCTCAGAGCACCTCAGAGCAGACAAAGCCTCATGCACACACAGTGATGTTTCCATGGGAACCATGGGCCTATGCGAAACAAAATTTTCACATCTTTGTCAAGGACCTACAGGAAAGGTATTCTGATACAGGAGTAATGGTGCACTGGTTCACTGTGCAGAATTTCCTACACAAACATAATCTGCATACATGTATATTTTGAGCAAATGATTTGAATTTACACCAAGTGGACGCTTTAGGATTTGGATGCTCATGGATGGGAGGGGTGGCAGAACTTTCGAATTGATAGAAATGATGTGCTACTGAGCTTTACTTTACTGTTTTTTATCTTTCTGTTAAATACTAATTGAAACATGCAAAATGTAAGAGCAACATTTTGTTTCTTGAAAACTTTCACAATATCCACTTTAGATGGCAAAGTCTTCGACTTACAAAAATTTAATTGAAATAGCCTAAATTGACAAATCTAAAACAAGCAAAACTCAAAGATCAAAGTAAGGCAAGAAAAACAATGGCAATAGAGTAATACAAATGTCAAAACATTAAACAAGTAGGATTGCATGCACAAGAAGTAAGTCGATATTCATGACCAATGTCCATATAAATGATAATCACACCTCTGGAAGTTAGAAATCATTATTGCAGGTGTGGATATATTCCATATAGTGTACATAGCATGCATCTATACTGCTCACAAAAATCTGAGAACATTTCAAAATGAAATATCCCCTAATTTTTGTGAGCAGTGTATATGGTGAGTGCATCTGAAAAACTCACCTGAAAAAGTGAGAGCATGTACTAAATACTCTGCTCACAAAAATTAGGGGATATTTCAAAATGAATATGAAGAGGATTCCACAAGAACTGCTAGACAATCTGATCCTGTCATGCCCCATCGCTGTCAGTGTTTTTTGGCAATCATGGGTGACCATAATAATATCAAATGCTTTTTTTCTATCACTTCATATTCATTTAGAAATATCCTCTCATTTTTGTGAGCAGTGTGTGAGTGAAGTTAATCAATTCTCTGAGTGTATATAAATCTTGGACATAAGGTTGACTGACCATATAACACTGCTTTGATATAAGTCATTATAAGGCACATTTACAAAGTACTTAATCTCAGTGTCATTTTGTCAAGTACATATATCAAAAGTACACCTTGGTGGGGTACATTTACTGTCTATCAAAACTGGTACAATATATCTGTCAGCCCCTATCCTGAAAAGGAAAGGGACCACCGCATGAGTGCTACTGCTCATGCGCAGCAGAGTTACATGGTCTTTAAACCTGTATATCTGCTCAATCATGCAATTATCAAGTCAAAAATCAAACAGGCATCACATGGAGAAACAAATGCATTGATGAAGGTTTAGGGAGAATCCAACAGAAATTGGACAGTGTATAAAATAATTTGCAGTACACTTTCAGCTGTGTCAAAAGGCTAGTTGTGCCAGGGTAAAAAACAGGCTATATCAAACATTTTGAGGAAACATGTTTTGTTTACTCATGCACATAAACATTTAATGCCTTTTATACCAATTCCTTGGATGCTGAGATGACTTTCACAACAGATAAGTAAATGATGACATTTTTCATTATTTTCTCTTTTGCTGCTCTTGATAGGTGAAGTGCATGTTGAAGAGCATGACACATCTCTTAACTTCTGAAGATAATCGTGCCATTCCTAGAACAAGAAATGTTATTATATTACATATGAACACTGTAAATTTGTTATATTAAGCTGTAAAAGCAATAATTTCCTAAAAGAGAAACACCAGCAACCTAGGTTTCCAATGTCATGCCCAACTTTAAACAGAGGTAGCAAAAATACACACATTTTTAAAAGCATTATTAATCTGAAATTATTGCTTTTATTGAAAGCGGAAGGTACTCAGTCTCTGGAGGCTGTGCAAAGAACTGTCTGGCCATCTAGGTAGGTTTCTTTTGAATGCATTTTCCACATTCATTTGAATATTATCAAACTGTCTGTTTAATTTTCCATATACAGTATATTTTCATATTGACACATTTTATCTTTAATAATACTCTCTTCTTAAATACCAATTTAAATTTTTTTTTTATTGCATTTTATATATTAATTTCTGTATTAGCTATTATTTCCTACTTATTAGCTTGCAATCAATATTTTCAGTAATCAATACCAAGCCTTGATTTCCGACGTATGCCCTGTTGTATTTCTGAAGTGAGTGAGAAGCGAGCACACTTAACCCCTTGGGGTGCAAGAAACATGACCCATTAGAAACGTGCAGCTATTGGTGCAGATTTCTTGATTTTGTGTGCTGTCTCTCTTTTAAACCTGTCTCTGTGTCCTCACAATAAAGACAGTGATGTCACTCTATAGTAAGCAAAACACAATGTTAATGACACCAGATTTAATTTATTTGAATCTAATTCAATAAAAATTTTAATTTGTGCTTTCCAAGTAAATATTATATAAAATATTACATTAATCAAAATGTATGGGCTGTACATTCTGACACAAAGTGCTACAAACTTGTAAATGGATTAGAGGCAAGAATTTTTTTCAATGGTGTTGCTCTATAAAATCAGCTTTAGAAGACAGTCTGAAAAAACTGTACAAACTTTGTTCTGAAGGAAAGGAAAGCATTTCACTAACCAAGTGATGATGAGTAATTACAGACAGATTGCAAGCTTCTTCTTTCTGTCTTTGGTGTCTTGTTCTCGTTTGGCTAATCGGTGCTTCAGCTGTACTGGCATTCTCTCAAAGCATTGTTTGCATACAGGCTTCAAATCAAGTTCCACAAACTTATCTCTGTATGATTAAAAGATCATAGAAGGATTGGACAAGATAAGATTATAGAAAGACTAAAGAAATCAAAAAGAAGACACAGAAAGCAATAACATTCTGTCTGTCTGTATCTTTGACAATTACTGAGACCCCTGGCAAATAATTAAATAATAAATAATTATGGTACATGTTCTGGTAAAAATAATTGTTATTTGAAGAGGGATTTATTGTGTACAACTTGATGAAATATAGTTAATTAAATACAACAAAATACTGTATATGGAGTACTGTGTAGAAGTCTTAGCAATTCTATATATTTCAGTTTTATACAGTATTCTGCTTATTGTATTCTGTCTGTTTCTCTACATACTTTGTTAGCCCCCTTCACTCTGTTCTCTAATCATCAGGACTCCCAGAAGAGCAGCACAGATTATTATTTGGGTGATAGGTCATTCTCAGCACTGCAGTGACTGACTGTAGTATTGAGTTGTGCTCGTATGAGTGGATCAGACACAGCAGTGCTGATGGAGTTTAATTTATTGATGGATTTTAAATACCTCAATTTCATTACTTGTCTTAATAGTCTACCAGCCAAAAATGTCCAGCCTTTAGCACTGTGTAGGCAGCAGTACCTGATATGTGGTGGTTCAGTGCCAATATCAATACAGTATGTATAGAAATAACAAAGTTTACACTCTTAATGTTGCAGCAGAAATACTCATCAGACCAGACAATGTTCTTCCTATCGTCTCTTATCCAATTTTGCTCAGCCTGTGCAACTTGTAGACTCAGTTGCCTATTCAAAGCTAACAGGAGTTGCACACTGGTCTTTTGCTAAAGTAACCCATCAGCTTCATGGTTTACTGTTATTTAATTTTATTTTTTAACGCTCAAACCAGTCTGGCCATTCTCCTCTAACCTCTGGTATCAACAAAGCATTTTCGCCTAGAGAACTGCTGCTCACTGTATTTTCTGTTTTTTAGACCATTCTCTGTAATCCTAGAGATGGGTGTACATCAAAATCGCAGTACATCAGCAGTTTTTAAAATACTCAGACCAGCCCGTCTAACAGCAAACAAGTCATTTAAATCACCTTTTTTCCCCACATTCTGACTCTTGGTCTAAACTTCAGCATGTTGTATCGACCATGTCTACATGGGTAATGTTATTTAGTTGCTGCCATATGATTGCCTAATTAAGTTATTTTGGTTACCAATCAGTTGAACAGTTGTACGTAATAAAGTGGCTGGTGAGTGTGTATTTATAAACAAACAAGAAAAAACAATTACTTAAGAGTCAGCTTAGAACTGCAGGTGGAACAGGAAAAGCAGCTGACACACCAGGCTTTGTTCAGTGCTGAAATTACTGAAAAAAATACCCCAAATAGATTACAAAAACAAAAACACAAACAAAAAAAACCCCAAAATGAAACAAGTGTGTTTATAGCTATAGTATAAACACTAACTAAACCCTATATACATTTTCATTCAGTGCAGCAGGAAAACTTTATAAACCAACTTTATAATTTGTAAACAGTGCATTACAAAAGGCATTACACTTTGATTAAAGAGCAGAATAATATTAATTTATTTAAATTATATAAACCTTTCAAAGTAAATAACAATAACATTTTATCATAAATGTTTTACCTTCTCCTTCAATTACGTGATTGCAATGTTGACAGATATCCCCAAAGAGCTGAAATTAAGCAGGTAAATTATAAGAAATTATAGTAAATAAAATTATAAAATTAAATTATTAGAAGCCTAGACATTAAGGCATACTGTAAACAAATAGTTTTACCCGATTGTAATGTGTCTCACAGTAAGCCAAGCCTTTGCGTTCGAAATGCTGATGGCCCAGGAAGGGTTTCTCACAGCTCGCACAAACAAAATGCTGCAAAATATGCGTACACACACGCATGCACGCACGCACACACGCACACACACACACACACACACACACACAATTTTTCTTCTTATTGTTGTGTGATCTTCCAGTTCACATAATAGTATTGTAGGTAGAACCCAAAATCAGAAAAAACAGCAGTATTGAGAATGCAAATAAAATGCAGTTGTTTTTATTTGATTTATTTGATGTTTTGTCTGGTCAACTTAATTTCATCTTAGGTCAGAAGCATTTTAATGATAAAGTAAAATATGAAGTAAGGATGTGATTTTAAACAGGTGACACCAACAGGTGATTATTATTAGAATTTAGTACTAAAGCAGCATCCAGAAAAGTCTTTGATAAGCAAAGACTGGTAGAGTCCAGTTTGTCAGAATATATTTAATAATAATGTCTTTCCATTTTCTAATTTTACTTGTTTTGCTTTGTCTTGTTAAAAATGCTGTTGACGCCACTTCTGGTCATGGTAAATATAAGACTTTGTTTTGTTTTAGGTTGTATTTGTAAATGTAACTTGTATTGTAGTGCCTGGGAAATGTTTAGCAAAGTAATCCCTTGCTTATGTGGTTTATCAGCTATTGACGTATGACGGTACTAGCCCAAATTGCCCCACACAAACGTTTTTGGAATGTGTTGCAGGCCTGAAATGCAAAAATTGATGTAAAGTACTAACTGAAGTTGACCAGAAAAATAGTAAATATATTCATGTTCCATACTGTCTCCAGTTAATTCAAAGTCAAAGTAAATGTAACTTGTATTTCCACCGTCTTAACTTCAACCTAGTACTAGCAAGGTGTTCCTAATAAAGTGGCTGGTAAGTGTTTTATATTTAAATATAAAATACACTCACACTCTCTGATGGACAAACTCATGTACATCATGGATACCAGTTGGCAAGTTTGGCTCTTTTATATTAATGTTAATGGCAACAGGAAATGCATGTTCTACTGCACATGCACTAGTGTTTATTTAAATGTATAACATTTTATAGAGTACCAGTCAAAAGATTAAACTTAAGTTTGCGTTCCCTTACTCTTAACTCACCCTAAAAAAAAACATATTTATGTTATTAGTACAGATCTTATGTTATCAGGTTTTTGTGATTTGAAATATAATTCTTACACAGAATAGAGGTGTACTTAAAGTGCATGCTTCTGCTAGGGTCAAATGCATTAGGGAAAAAAGGCTAGCACCTTGGTATAATGACCACAACCATACTTTAAAGCTTAGAGTTTAGAAGTGGTGACATAGTAAGTTGGAGGTATTTAAGAATGCTTGGAGATAGGATGGCACAGTGTAAATAGTAAAGTAAAAAAGCACTATATAAATAAATCTGATTTTACTTCACCTATAGTGGTTCTGGAACCTGCAAACACTTTTCCCTTATATTATATAATTATTTCATACACTGCGACATCTGCATTTTTGTTTGTTGCCACAAAACTGAAAGGCTGGCTTAATAAAACATTTTCCCCCAACAAAAAATCTGTTTATTTTCCATGTTATTGGCTACAGTTTACAGTTATACCGAAATAAATTGTTACTGTTACTGTACTGTTAAGTTAAGACGGATTCAAATTTGTCAAACTGTCTTACCTCAACATGCCATTGTTTGCCCAATGCATTTACTACTCTGCCCTCTATAGGCCTTCTGCATGCTCCACAGATAGGAACACCCATCTTGTCATGGCATGGCAAGCAGTAAAGCTGATTTTTTAGCTCTCTGCCATCAGCAGTGAGCTCCTTACTGTAAACATAAGCACACCAACATAAGGTATGAAAGCATGTTCACTCGAATACTATAATATTTAACAAATATTCTTAAGAACATTAGGGCATTACGTGGTTGGTTGAAGTTCTCTAACCATCACAAGTAATTAGCATTTTTAAAGCCACGTTTTGTGACAGAGTGTCAGGATGATGTGTAAAAGGGAGTAGCCCAGGAAGAATCAGGGGAGTTCTTGTATATTAATTGCGACACTAACAACTCAGTCATATGTGCAGGGCATCCTGCTGCCACGTGTCTTGTTGCAGTTCTTCCAACTGGTATTTTTAGCCGGATAATACTCCACTAGGGTTTCCCAGGAATGTGACTGTCAGATTGCAACACTTCTTTGGCCTGGCAGTAACCATTTTCTATCACCAGTAGAGCATTTATGCAGCCAGCTTTGATGCCACCTTCATCAAACTATAAGTGTGGAAGATCTACAGGCTCAGCTGCAACATCTGTGTAACACAGGATACATGTATGGAACCTGTATGCCTCCATGACCAACTGTATCTCATCTTGCATCCAGACTAGACGAGGCCCAACAGGGTACTACAGATTCATTTCATTTCAATCCAAACCAAAATATCTTGCTGCCACTTAACTCTTTTAAGACAATGGGAGTACAAAAGTAATAAACAATCTTACACAGCATCTGCACAATAAACTGTTTTTTTATGTTTGTAGGACCTAGAAACAAATAATTAACAAACCCATTCGACGAACAAAGTACAGTATAGCATGTGTGAGTAAGAGTTTAATTTAAACTAAAATATTGTCAGGGAATATCATAAGTGTACTGAATACATGCTAAAAGTGAAATAGTGAGACTCACCCACAGTTGCTGCAGCTGAAGTGATCAGGGTGGTACGGGTCATTCTTAAAAATTAGTGGCTGTTGATCGATGATAAAATGACACTTCTGGCAAACATACTTGCCAAAACCACAAGCTCTCTCACGGATGTGGCATGAGCGACAGAGGTGCCTGTGAAAGAGTAAACCATCAGTACAACTGAATAACAAACAAACAATTACACAATTACAAAATAATTCAGCACAAACGATTAGCCCAGTTGCTGCTAGTTTAAAAGATTGCTGGTTCAATTGATGTCCTTCCCATGTCACTTAGTTTTACTTTGGATACTCCAATTTCCTTCCAGAACAATAGAATAGAAAGAAGAATATAATAGAAGAATAGAATGACATCTGGTATATTACCTCCCTGCATTTTTTGCAAAACCAACATCAGCAAGTACCACATGGCAGATATCACAGCAAAAACATTCAGGATGCCAACTGTTGTTCATGGCCTTAATGACACGACCAATGATGAACTCCCCTGCACAAACACAAACACATATATAATAACAAAAATGTTGTTTCAATTAGAAATTACATTAATATTCAAAACTTTTAACTACCACTATGTACTGTATACTGAGCAATTAAACTCACCACATTGATTACAGCATGGAGCAAAGAGCATCTGGAAATCATGCTCACAGTATTTTCTATCTTTAAACTGAAAATTGAAATGACAAATAATACAAAAGAAATGAATTAACAAATTAAATACCAAATAAGACAAGATCCTTTTTACCCTGATACCGCGACAGACTCCCACAGTCACCTTGGGGATTATTTGACAGTCATCTTTGTAAATGTTTGATCAGAGCTCTCTTTATAGATCAGCTTCACCTAAATACTGAACCAATACTGACTAATTCCTTGTGCTCTATGAAGCCTGTGTCACTTACTCCTGCCTTCTCTCTCTCATAGCATACTGAGTGTTCTTTTGCTGGTAGTATTGTTAGTGTGTTTAACATACAACTTTTTAAGGGACTTGAAGTATTGTTATTGCCTCATTCTGGTTTTGACCCCCACCAGACATCTAACTTCTGCATTGCTGACGGATTATGGTCGATCTTTCAAGCATGTCATATGCTTAATGGGTTCCAACCTCTGGGAATCTTGTTCCTCATCACGTGTACTGCCGCATGTTCTTATATGCATGCACTCACCCAGGTTGCTGACGATGTTTCTAATGATACTAGGCGAAACAATATAAAATTATTGACCACTCAATGCAATAAAATTAAACTAAATGTTTCTTTTAAATATGGGGGAATTGGAAGGCGGATATGACATTCAGAATTTAATTTATAATCCATAATGACATACACTATTATTTATTAAATGTATTTTTCAGGTCTACATTAAATATTGCAATAAGCTAGTGGTTTGAGTTAGGGTATTCAAATAAATTATAGGTTGAAAGGTAGAAAATAAAGCACATCTACCTCATAATACAGCCCATCTGGAAACTCTTGGAAACATTGTGCACATACAAAGCACTGTTCATGGTACAGTTCTCCATTGCTGTTAACAATTTTTTCAGCAGGAGAGAAGCCATTCTTACAAATTTCACACATGGCGTTAGCCAGGGCGTTTGCCATATTACTGTGGGAACAAAGACAAATTGCAAGAATTAGTCATATTAAATGAAGAAATCAACAATATTTATAAAAATAAACTTCTAGAAAGATCTGCTGTCAAAATAAAACATTACATTAAGTTTAATCTTTATTACTCTGTAAACAATGTTGTGACCTATGCACCTTTCACACACACTTTTCAATTCATAGTAATAGTGTTTTACATAAAGAAAAACAAAAACAATAGAATACGAAATTAAAACAAAGAATTTAAAGAGTTATAAAACTGGATAAAAGTATAATTTGCTTATTTGCTTATAAAGGTGAAGTGCAGTAAGAATACAGTAAAACATAAAGGATATTAAAATTACGGAAACAACATAAAAAGGCAAACGAATTAATTATTGTCTAAATAAGCATATTAAGGCTAAAATACAGTCAGAATTGAGTGAAAGTTTTAAAGCTCAACAGACAGCATGGCGGCTTAGTGGGTAGCACAGTCTTTTCACAGCGAGGAGGGCCTGTTCAATCCCGGGTGTTTGTGAGGGTTATTCTGGGTACTCCGGTTTCTTCCCAAAGACAGTCATTAGGTTAACTGATTGCACTAAACTGGCCCCAATCTGAGTGTGTAAGAGCAATGTTAAATAATATATAAAACATAAACGATCCATTTAGAGCGCAATCATAGGTACACAAAAAGAGAAAAAATAGAACCTCAAATTAAGGCTAAGAAAACGGCTAAGATCTGGCAGTTTTTTCCAGTTGTTTTCCAGTTTCCAGTCTGTATAAAAGAATTGAATTTATCTTAACTGTACAAAAGATTAAACCTTTTTATTTGGACTGCATGACAAGTCATCTGGTTTCCCTATAACATGATGTTGCTGAATTGTCAGACAACAACATGAGCCATTGTTTTTCATGGATGGCATAAAAATTATCCTATTTAAAATGTATGGCCTAACCTAGTAATCTGCATTAGTTACAGTTATGTACTGTATTTATGATGACTTATATTGTGTGTACTACCTTCCTCTGCTGTTTGTTGCTATTGTAATAGCACAAGATTTAACACAATTTTATTCTTAATGAAAATAAAAACTTTTCCTTTTTGTGAGATATTAGTCATTTAGTGTCTATGTTTATAGCAACCAGTTGTCTTACTAGCCTTGAATACAAAAGTACAAACATCAGTGTAGACAAGATTAGAAGAATTAGAAACTTTTAACTCACCATCGAGCATAAAAATCACAAAACTCCTTGTAGAGTTTCACATCACTACATCCCCTTTGAGATTTGGAGAGAGGCACATTGGTGGTGCCATTACTGTGCTTTATTTGTGTAAGTTGGCTTATCGATGTCTCTTGACTCTGTGCTTCCATAATGGTTCTCAAAGCAAGAAATACAAGTTGAGTGGGTGTTTGAGGCAATCCAGAAAGCTATAGAATTAAATCTATGACTGTGAAAAACTACAAGAAAAACACCTTATTCCTCAAGGTAGGCCTCTTCACCCCACTTTAATGCAACATTGGTAATTCTGCCACAGAAATGGAGCCCTGTCCAACCTTGTCCAGTTCTTACTCCAATCCTGTAATGTGTCCTTTTTTTAGCCCCACCTAAAGGGTCACAGCATTTATCACAATTTCAAATTAAGAGCCAGAGTGGAGAAGAGAGTAGAAACTGATGCTGCTCCCAAGCATTTTACTAGAATTAAACTGTGTGTATGTATTTACTACAATTTGCGCATTGAAGATACAAGAGTAAATATTCAACACATGACACAATCTGTCCATGCATGAGCTCACATACAAATAACATGATTAAATATACACTGCAATATGTCACCCTATTCATCCTGTTGAATAGTTTAGGTAAAATAAGAATATATAATTTTTTTTATTTCTGATTAAAATTGAATTATGATTCAAGTAGAGGAAACTATAGTAGAATTAAATGAAAACTATATTGGAGCTCACATACAATATCAGTGTTTGTAAGCAAACATATAGTCACAGGGGACTTTTAGACAAACAGACCAGCCTGTTAGTCTGGTGCCTTACATTCCCAAACTCTAAAAATAGACTGATGTTGTCAACTCCAAAACAGGCACAGGCAGCTGCTACAAAAAAATGTTTTATAGTTTCAAATGAAAGTGTGTGTCAGTGAAGGGATTACTTCCTCCTCCACTGAATTCTGTGAAGTATAATAAACTATGGTACATTTTAAACTATGAGAAGTGTTTCCGTGCATTTGCTTTGTCTAAATATGGTTTGTATTCTCATTAACTAATTCGATTATGATGTACATTTTGGGTGCCTTGAAATGTAATGACACAGCTTCATTGCTACAACCACCAATCAGAAAAACTTGGGACATGGAAAATGCATAAAAACACAGTGTTTCTTCCATTTACTTGGAATTTGATGTCATTACAGAATCTGATGCATCTAGGGTAGACCATTACAGAGTTGAAACATGTATTGTGGTCAGAAGAATCAGTACTACAGCTTTTTCTTAAAAACAAACAAACAAAAAACTCAACCAAAAAACATGCCATGTGCATTGACGAAAAGGACCATCCAGACTGTTTTTAGCAGCATTTCCAGAACCCAGGCTCTGTCATGGTATGGGACAGTGTCAGTGCCCTAGGGAAATGTAATGCTTCCCCTCCTCTATAAAAAGACTCTCTACTTTTGGGTAGTGTACCTCTTGGTAAGAGAACCTTGACTGCCAGATGCACTTCTATGACACATTTGTCCACAGCCGAGCTTGTACATCCTCCACACTCATAGAAGCTGGCATCCCAAGTAGTCTCATAAATGCTTCACTGGCAATAAATCTGGCAGCAGACCAGGCCAGGGAAGTGTTGAAATCTGGGGAGACATTCCTGGGAAATACTTGCTGTATGTGGGTGAGCATTATCCTGGTAAAAATTGCCAGTTGGAAGCACAACCATGTGAGGCAACATGTGAGGCCACAGGATGTATTGCACATATCGTTTATCTGTTAGTGTCCCTCGTGTGTCACTCAAACCCATCTATCGTGTTGTTCGAACCTGAATTTGTCAAGTCAAGTCAAATTTATATATATATAGCGCTTTTTACAACAGAGCATTGTCTCAAAGCAGCTTTACAATCTTATATTATTATAAAAACCCAATCCCAAGTTGAGCAAGCCTAGAGCGACAGTGAAAAGGAAAAACTTCCTGTTAGTAAAAGGAAGAAACCTTGGGAGGACCAAGACTCAATAAGAGACCCATCCTCCATGGGTGGTCTAGATGTTAATTAAGTAAACACATAAAAGTATATTAAAGTAATAGTAAAATTAGGTAAATATTAACATTTAAATTAATAATATGGTTTAAGTTATTAATAAAATAAGTAACAAAATAGATTTTGAAACAAAATAGATTTTAAAATCAGTCCTCAGCTTAAGGTCTTTTAGGCACATCGTTTCTTGGTGACTAAATGATAGAGGGAGTTACTGCACTCTGGTGGGACTGGGTTGATGGAGACCAGTAGAGTGATGCTGAGGTGGAGGAACTTCTAAGTGCGTGGTGCTGGAACTGTTACCAGAACATCAGCTCGACGAGAAAAGAAAAAAATGTAGGTACTTATGGGTGAGGAGTACAGAGTCTATTAATAATCACTGATGCCATTATTTTATAATCAATGCGAAATTTAACTGGTAACCAGTGTCGAGACGACAGAACAGGACTGATATGATCAGATTTTCTAGTTCTAGTTAGCACTCGAGCTGCTGCATTCTGCACTAGTTGTAACCTCAGTGTTATCAGAGTTAATCGGATTTAAACCAGGAAACCAGGAAAGTGCAAGTCCCTTAATACCTATAGTGTTTTCTAGCTTATTCAGTAAGATCTCATGATCTATAGTGTCAAATGCTGCACTTAAATCTAATAGAACAAGAAAAGAAACACGTCCA
>JAUZSU010163946.1:0-13633 GCA_034780255.1 Parotocinclus maculicauda | reverse complement strand
GGAATGAACTTGTGTATGGATCTAATCTTGTGCGTGTCGCTGGATGGCCACTGATGCCGATAAGTGACGTTAAAGAAACCAAATAAACAAAAAAAAACTACAGAAATTTCATAGTTATTCTATTGTGTAGGGTGGCACGGTGGTGAATTTGATTAGCGCTGTTGGTTTAAACTTTAGATGTCCCCCGTTTTGATATTGGTCCAATCTACATCTGTGTGGTGTTTATATGTTCTCTCTGTGTCTGTTTGCATTTTCTCTGGGTACTCAGATGTCATCCCACATTCAAAAATATGTGTAGGTGTGCCTATAGTGTCCTAGTGTAAGTGAGTGTGTTGTCCCTGTGATGAATTGGCTCCCTGTTTGTAGCTGGTTTCTGATTTGTGCCTGTGCTGCCAGTTAAGCTCACTGCGACCCTGCATTAGATTAAGCAGGCATGAAAATATGTGAATGAATGCTAATACACTGCTCATAAAAATAATTCAATAAGTCCCACAAGAACTGCTGGACAATCTGATCCTGTCCGTGATCTATCACTGTCTTAGGTGACCATACACCCTACTGAACAGTCAATGTGCCCTCAGTTAAACATGCTTCTCTTCACCCCCATTAATACTGTCAACTGCTACTCAATCATAATAGTTTTCTTCTTATTTGTGTAAACAAACAACTTTCTTTGGCTTTTCATTTGGTTTAATTAAATAAAATCAAATGTTTAAATTTTTTTTTAATATCTTCATATTTCATTGTTTGTATATTTATTTTTTTGAACAGTTTAATTGGTTCATAGACTTTCAGCCAGTAAAATACCTTTTCTCTTTTTTCCCTTTTTATGACTTTCCTCACTCATCGTTTATACAACATATTCAGTTTACTATGATTCTGCCCAGTAACCAGCTGACATTGTACTTTTCTCTGGCAAAATATCCAAACAACTAACTTTACCCCTGTTCTAGAATGATAAAATGATGTTTTATCTTTATCTTTGTTTGAAAAAAACAGACATTTAATAAGAACTGCTGACTTCTTGTTCTCTAAAACAATAAAGCTGTGAAAAACAGCTTTCTACAGTTGTAGTGTAAGAGATCATTATCAGAGGAAAATGCTGATGTTGAACAATTTTCATTGCACCAGACCATCCAAATCTGTCCTGTGGTGCCATGTATCCCGGTTGAAAAAAAACATTAAAGCAGTTCACTAAGATAAGATTGCTCTTGGTTTAGACACCCATTACTGATCATCAAGAGTAACTTAACCATGTATTTTTCTAAGCAGAGTCCTCATCCAAAACATCTATTTACATTATAATAATAATAATACTTTTGATTTATATAGCGCCTTTCAGGGTACCCAAGGTCGCTTTACAATGAATTATGAATTTGAATTATGAATTTATCTTCAGTAACTGTTTTTTCCTTGTTGATGGTCACAGTGTTTCCTGTGTATAAGATTTTCGAAATCACTTGCTAAATTCATTCAGCTGGGTCAGAACAAATGTGGTGACTATTGAAACCACAAAAGGCTCAGTGGGTAAACTGCCAGAAAATATAAAGAGCCAAAAGTACTAACAAAGAAAGGGAGATGACTTCTGTCTAAAAATGTGTAAGAAGGTATAACTAAATTATTGCAGTAACATAACTGTAAATTATCTTATTTTGTAAAGGAAATGTGGTGTTTTCATTTCATTCTGGTCTTGTGATACCTCTAGGGATGGATCAGGTACAGCTCGTTTTGTTACAACATTCCTGTAGAAGCCAAAAGCTTCAATGAGGCCAAAACAACATGTGGGCAGGATGCAGCTAACTTAGTAAATGTAGTGGACAGGTAATGGACACATTGTTTAAATGCACTATACTGACTGAAATTTTTATTTGCTTATAATTCAAGAACGCTCTTGTGGGTGCTTTTGCAGTGCATCTATCATTTCCCCAGTTTAAATCCTGTGTCTTGTGTACTGTTTTGTACGTTGTATAGGTATGAGAATGCTTTTCTTATCAGCCAGATTGGTCTACGACCTGAGAAATATTTCTGGATTGGCCTGTCCAACACAGAACTGGCAGAAACCTTTCAATGGACGAAAAAGGAACCTGTCAAGTTCACACATTTTAATGTAGGAATGCCAGGTATAGACATGATGAATGATCTTAAAGAATTTATTTACCTAACTTTACATTTCTAAATAGGCTGTAATGCGGATGCACCTCTGGTCAGTCAGGAAGGCTGAATCTGTCTGTCTGCCCTACCAATTATTTCCCGCTTCTCTCTAGTCTTTAGTAGCAGGTACTGGGATAAAGACCCTCATCTGACCAGAGGTGCCTCCTGTGTAAACATTTGGTTTCATTTCATTTCAGACATTTCTACATATGTAAGAAATTATATGGAGTAAAACTTACAGCATGTATGAATTAGCTGCTAATACATCACATCTGTATCACATCTGACCTCTAGATAAACACCAGGGTTGTGTGGCAATGCTAACTGGAACATCAGCGGGACTGTGGGACGTCATTTCCTGTGATAGTAAACAGAAGTATATCTGTAAGAAATTAGCAGAGGGTGTTACTACCACCAAAGAACCTCCAGCAACACAACCTCTCAGCTGCCACCCCAAATGGATCAAAAAAGATCCTGGCAATTGCATACGGGTAAAACCACTAAACACCCAAGCACATTAGGGTACTTCAGCAGTTACTTTATGACTCATGTACTCCGGGTAATGAATTGCTACACAAACCACTGCAACATGGCTGACAGATTTTTTTCCTCACCTCTCAGGTATATAGGAAAGAGAAGGAGAATCAGAAAACGTGGTTTGAGGCTCGTGATTTCTGTAGAGCCATTGGTGGAGATCTAGCGAGCTTTCACTCTGAAGAAGAAGTCAACAGCATACCGTAAATGTGCCTTTTCTTTACACCAGACTAATTTAATAAGTGTAACTGAACAGGTTCATAAATAACACATCCATTTATGCATTGTAGGCCTGCAATATATTTTTAAAAAACATTGCATAAGGTAAAGTATTTACCACTCTGTAATGTTGCCATTCCTTTTCACGACATTTAAGAGATGTGTTCGCACAGAGGATACCAGGCAATTTAGTATTTCGGGCGTTATTTTGTTTTATTTTTCCGGCAAATATGTCTCGAAATTTGAAACAGTATGGGGTTATCATATGGGGTTGTTTCTAAATTTTCCACACATTTTATATTATGGACAGGTCAGGACTGTAGGCAGGGCAGTCTAGTACCCATACCCTCTCCTTCTGCAGCCATGCCTTTGTAATGTGTGGTTTTGCATTGTCTTGTTAAAAAAGAAACTAAAAAAAAATGAACTTCTTAAAGGCAGCATATGCTGCTCTAAGATACCAATGTACTTTTCTGCAATAATGCTGCCATTACAGAAGTGCAAATAGCATTTGCCAAGGTCACTAACACAAGGCCCCATACCATGAAAACCCTGGCTTTTGGACTTGCTGATAATGATCTGGATGGTTCTGATCATGGGCACTCAGCTTAATTTTCTGCCCTTGGCTTTTAAACACTGAAATACCTCCCAATTCCATTAACTATTTAATGATATTATGAAATATGGAAAGCCCTTCTTTGAGGTACATTTGTTTTTAAACATTTTAATCATTTTATCAAGTGGAGATCCCCTGGCTATCTTTGCTCATCAAATACATCTCCTGGATGTTGCTTTTGTACCAAATCATAATTACAATCACAATATCACCTGTTTAAAACAATATAAAAAATTTTTTTATTCAGTACTAGCTCTAAATTTTCCCTGTGAAAACTTTTTTAGAAAGTGTTGCAGGCCTGAAATTCAGGAGTGGATGTTCATTAACAAATTAAATGAAGTTAATTTCATTCAAAACATGTGTTTTCAATTTCAAAACAGGTTCATACTGTCTGCAATGAGTCAAAAGTAAATGTAAAAACACTGTGTTTTTTTTTATATGCATTATTCATACTGTCCCAGCTTTTCTGATTTAGGGTCGTACCCCATGTATTATATTGGATTAATAATATTCCCTGCTCCTAATCATTAAAAGTTCTGCTGTCATATTGTACATGCCATGTAATAATGCTTACCTCTGATCCTCTAGAAGGTATGGTATGGGGACCGAGCCAGCATGGATTGGCTTTAATAGCTTGGATGATAACTCGGGTTTTGCGTGGACAGATGGAACTCCAGTGAGTTATTTACTAATTATTTGATTGCACTATGGCTTTACTATGGTTCTTTTAATTTTATTTTTGTATATAGTAGTACTTGAAAATGTGTGAATCCTTTAGTATTTTCTAAACTGTTGCATAAATATGACATAAAATATTATCCGATTTGTCCTTTTGGTGCATGTCCTTCTGGTGTCCGCGTTAGTGTACCCCAGGTACTTTGGTTTCCTCCACAGTCCAAGACATGTGTGTTACCTTAATTGGTGTTTCTAATGTTCCCCTAGTGTTTGTATAGGTATATTATGGATTGGCCTTTTGTCTAGGGTAGTTCCTGCCTTGCACCCTGTGAAACTGGCTAGACACCGTTTTAAGCTGATTAAAAATCTAATGAATGAATGATGTCATTTGAGCACACACATTCACTGATTTTCCATACGCACTAAATCCATTTTAAGTTCACAGAGAGCCGGGGGCCAACAAAAGATAATAATTACTAATAACAATTAAATATTTATAGACATAAATATTTAGACATAAAGTTATAGTAATGTAAAATACATTCTGTACTGATCTGTTTTCCATTGCATGCTTGTGTTTCTTAATGTTAGTCAAACTACGACAACTGGAGCTTTGGAGAGCCCAATAATTACAATTCTAATGAACATTGTGGAGAAACAAACTTCTTCTATGGCCGTTTGTGGAACGATAGAGATTGTGAGTCCTACATTGACTGGATATGTCAGATACGACTAGGTAGGTAGCCCTCTTACACACGTCTCAAATGTCCACACAACTCAGACACATTTATCTATTATTATTTCTATCATTATCTATTGTGTATATTTAACAAACAGTGAGCCACTGTAAGTGTTATAGGGAGGAAAACACAAATTGTTGATTATATGTGGTCAACCAGACTGGGGAAAAAAGAGTTTTTCAATGTTTGTGTAATGTGAAGTGTATTCCAGGATTGCTATATGCCAAGGTCCTATTGTAATTGTTCTGTCAGTCCAGATGTTAATCACTTAATCCTTTTAACAGGTATAACTCCAAAACCACCAACTACAGATATTCCCCAAGGTAATAATCAGTTTTCTATATTGAATAATCCAATGCCTATTGTGCATTTTTGTCTACCTAAAATACACTCATTGACGAAAAAATAATTCACCAAAATGGAGTTGTTGGAATTGAATTAAACTTTATATGTATAAATAAAATGATGATATATGTAAGTGATTTTAGTGTGAAAGGATGAATTTGCTAGAAAAAACAACTGAAAGGAGGCTCTAGTTACCCTGTTGGGTCTCCTCTAGTCTGGTTACAAGATGAGGTGTGGTTGGGCATTGGAGGCAGACAGGTTTGGTATGGTATGTTGTAGCTGGGTCTGTTCTGTAAATCCTCATCCATCACATCAGCAGTTGAGGCAGTATGCTCCACAAAAAAGGCAGTACTTAAGTGCTCACCATGAGCCCTCCATACTCAAACTTGATAGTTTCTGACTGGAATCTTGCAGTCCAGGTTTCTCATTCACAAAATCACTTCAAACTAAGGCAACAGTGACTGGCTGTCAATGGCAAAACTCATAATAGGCATTGTGACAACAAATTTCATTGTGTTGAGCACCAGACGAAGGTCCAGGCAGAGACAGCGGTGTGAAATAAAGGTGCCACCTGTATTTGGATGGTGGAGAATAAAACTGTATGAACTGCTTGTGTTTGCTGGCGAATCAAATGATGTCTGTGGATGTCTGGAGCCTGTTCACAGTGTGTGCATGGCCTCACAAAATTACTGCTCCCAACACTTCTTGGTTAGAATGGCCTAGATGCTGGGCAATTCATAGAAACGATCATCCTGCTTCTCTTAGTCCAATGATGCACCCCCTGACAAATATATCTCATATGTCTTCAGTTGCATCATAGAGGCATATCTAGCAGTGAATGATCTCTCACCCACAGGTACTCTACCCGAAAGTAACCTCTGACAGCCTTTTTATAGGGCAGAAGCACGTTTACACCTTCTTGTGCCAAGATCCAGTGTCAAATCAGACCCTAATCATCTACATATCTCCCTGAGACATAGCTGCATGCCGAGTTTTACAGCAATCCAACATTTCTATCTATGTGCAATTTCTTTTGGCAATGAGAATAATACACTGCTCACAAAAATTAGGGGTTGTTTTATTATGGGATATTTCATTTTGAAATACAATTTTTGTGAGCGGTATATATCTTGCAATGTTTATTATATGGTAAATATATCTAACAACTACACATAATTTAGTACTGAATCAGTGTTTTAATATACAGTTTAATGTGCTTGTGTGTGTTTGTGTGTGCCTTTTGCTTTCTTAGTGGAGTTTAACATTACTGGGGATGGCTGGATCCAGTACAATGGTAGTCAGTACTTCATAAATTACGATGCACTGGCTATGGAAGATGCTCGTGCGTACTGCAAGAAGAATCACTCAGACCTTGTTGTCATTACTGGCCAGAATGAGAGGAGGTTTTTATGGAAACAGGTAAATGGATCCAGTCCATGATTTCTATTCTGCCAATGTATTGTCAATGTTATAGCATCCATGCTTTACAAATTCCATCTTGTAGATTTCAAGAGGCACTGAGAACCAGTACTACATTGGAATGACAGTAGATTTGGATAAATCATTTAGGTAATATTAACCAAATTGTCTTCAATAAAGCATTTGCTCCATGGTGAATGTCAAAGTGATTTCTAACACTGTATTAATGCTTTGATATGCATTATTTTAGTTGGGTGGATGGTTCTCCAGTTGTTTATACAGCATGGGAACAAAACGAGCCAAACTTTGCCAATAACGACGAGAACTGTGTAGTCATTTATAAGAGCATGGGTAAGGCCACTTGCTTGACATTTATAACACTTAATATAACCTAAATTGTCATAGAAAATGTAGTAGGTGCATCAAAACATCTCTATCTGCCAGGCTTTTGGAATGATATAAACTGTGGCGTACAGCTACCCTCTATCTGTAAAAGAAGTGCTAACTTTGCAACCAGCACTGTCGCCCCAACTACTGCACCAAAGGGAGGCTGTGCTCCTGACTGGATTGCTTTCCAGGGAAAAGTAAGTGAATTTACATTTATACAAAATTACTTTTCAAAACTATATACTTACTATACACTCAGCATGTTCTAATCAGTAAATTAACACAGTTTCTGTGATATTTGAATTACTTATGAAGTGTTATAAGGTTGTGGAGAAGGGTAGTGAGAAATCATGGCATGATGCTCGGCAATACTGCATCTCTCAAGGAGGAAACCTTGTATCCATTCAGAGTCAAACAGAGCAAGGTAATATATTAAATTTATATATTCAATATATTTAATATAATATATTCAATTCATTTACACTTTATCTGATGGTTCCAGCAGAATATAAATTGGCACTGAAATTGAAGTTCATTTATTGATTTAGCCTCATGCATTAAAATTATTGAAAGAAATCACTTTGTATTGCCTGTAGTGCTAGTTATATTCTTTTTTATTTAAGGACTATAAAGGATCAGTCATACTTACTTTACATGCATACTTTTTAGAGGGCTTTTAAATGGATACTGTTTCCAACTAGTTTAAAAGTGAGCTGTTGTTTTTCGCATTACCTATTTAACACAATATTGTCTGATGTGAGCTCAAGTCATAATTTAAGTCAAATTTCTTAAACACGTAAGGCCTCATTCATGTAATGCGAGCACAATAAGTTTGTATGTAGATCATTGCATAAAACCCCTTTTGTGTAAATGGCCAAATTTATGAAAATTTTCATAGTCTCTAATTGTTAGTAAGTACAAACAAAGTCTACACATGGTCCAGACCCCACAGAAAATAACATCCAAAAAAGTCACCAAAAGTGTTACCAGACATGACTGCACTTTAATTCAGTGACTATTAAACTATAAAATACATAAATTTATTGAAATTACACTTAACAAGCACTTCAAATACTGTTTCCCATATATATATATATGAAATTGCTATGAAATTAATATTACAAAGCACAAAAATATTCTGAGCATGAATACATTTTGCTCATATACTGTTATGAATGGCATCTTGTTTCCTCACATCAGCTGTTTTCATTGCCAGTCATCATGAATGAGGCCCATACTGTACAATAGATCCACTTTGTTTTTATCTTTAGTAAACATTTTTAGACTATGTGTGTCATGCAGGTCTGTTCACACCTTTGTATACTACAGTTAGAAGCCACATAGATAGATACATAAATTAAAATGAATACTTTTTGCATTTGCATTTTTTGTTAAAATATTTAACTGCCAAAAAAAAATCTTAAGTAGGATATTGTGTAAACATTTCAGTAGCATGTGATATCAAAAAAGCACATACAGTTTTAAGACGTTCAGATGTGAACAAATAGAGATGTCAGCTGTTCCCAAATTCCTTTTTCCCCAGCATTCCTCACATCTATGATGCTCAGCACAACTGATGACCTGTGGATTGGATTAAATGATGTGAACTGGGAGATGAAATTTCTATGGACAGACGGAAAAGCTGTTCGTTTCACCAACTGGGCCAAAGGTCACCCAGTGTCAGTTCCAGAAGGACGCAGATTATACAGATTGGAAGTAAGTGCTTTTTGTCTATTACACATAAAGTTGCACACACTCACAGATATTTGTCAATAGTTCGTTCCTTTAAAGTTCCTCATAGCCCCATAGGTTACCCTTCGAAGTTATGTGCAGTCAAGCACAGCTGTATTATGTAATGAATAAGTTGAAACATGACTTGTTAGCATTATTAATGAAAGCTTATTATTAATGAAAGATTTTTCTTTATACCTTCGTATAAGCAAAACTTTTGTCTGACTCTTCAACTTATGCTTATATTTATCTTCCTCACAGTTTGTGGATGCTGATTCTTATCACTTGGATATTGTAATATATTTGTAACTACAAATGATTTGTGCCAGACATTCCACACTTTGTGCAAGATGTCCATCTCCATGCCTATCTGCCATTCATTTACACATAAGAGGAAACTGGATTCTTTGAACCTTAGTAGAAACTGCTAGGAGATGCATTATATTTTTATTTGTACTTGCTTCCGAATCTTCTCTTCTTCCCATTCAAATGCTTATACCTTAAAAAGTCCTCTTGGATTCCTGTTCTTTAAGGTTGGCACATGCGCTTTTAGCCACCTAGATGTTTCTGATTAATTGGCGAAAATCACTGATTAATTCAACAGCTCTGTGACTTCTGTGGCAGTTCTTTCATGGATTAATAACACTTAGATGGGGACTGATCTGCATTCTGTAATGCAGCAGTAGTTTTCTTACATGTTTATCGTCCTCCAAATCCAGCTTCTGGTTTTGCACACGTTTCTCCAAGTGCAACAACTAATGAATCTAGTGAAACATGATCAGCAGTGGTAATAACGATCTTTACTTATTATGCTGGACTGGACTTGGGCCTCTGTTCATTCTGTTCTGGTTGCAAATAATACAATACCTTACCTCCTTGTATTGTGCTTGAACAAAACCACGAATTTCCTTAAATTATGTATTTGTCATACGTTAATTACTCAACATCAACATTGTTTAAATTTTACTCTTTTAATACAGGACAGGTTTCAATGGATGGATTCTGGGCATCTGGAAGAAGTAATGGTAGGTCTGCCATATTCATCCACAACCTTTGGTCTTTGACTTTTAGTGACCATTGAGGTCACTGAATCGGACACCAGTTTGATCTAATTCCAATAAAAATTTCTTGTGCTTTTGAAATTCTGTTTAATTCCTGTTTCTGAGAATAATGTCATTTTAAACCTAGTTCAGTTGACGTGAGCTTTCTTCTCAGTGTAGTCAATATTTCTTGAAATGAAATGATAATGAAACCACATGAGTTCTTTGTTTCTTGGATCTCTCATCCATTATTACCTTATGTTATTGATGGAGACAATATACAACGTAAGGATATGTCCTGTTGATTTCAGTTGAATTTTATCTTGGTCTTTGCCATTTCTTCACAAATTTGAACAAATTCATCAACAAATAATGTTATTTCGAAATTCCCCTTTTTTCTGCTTTTTACTACTATGCTAAACTTGCGATGCGATGTGAAGAAATATATTGAAGCTTCTCCTAAAGTTTCTTCTGCTTATTTGTATATGTTCATAGATTTGGATAAGATTTAAGAATCTAAATTAAGACACAAAACTCCGCAAGTAATCCGCTTACTTGCACCCAGGAATGATTGCTTAGACTTCTGATGTACATTTGGTTGGCAGATTTATTATTCTGCACTGGACACTCACTGGGAATAATGTGTTGGAAAATAAAAATAATCTATATATAGTACTATAAATAGAATTCTGATCTTTTGGAGATCGTTCCAATTTGCTCTGTTTAATCTGATAACAGTACATTGTCTCTATTGTTCTTTTCCATGCCGTTGTACTAGAGTAAAACTCTATAAGATAATTGTTAAGATAAGATAATTGTTTCTGAAGATTTGATATAATTACATACTCACCATCATTTGCAGTTTGATTGTGTCATTATGACAAAAAACCCAGCCACAGTTACCGGCATGTGGAAGGTTGAAGACTGCAGTGAGAAGCGAGGTTTTATCTGTAAACGGAACATTGGTGAGTGGAAATAGCTGTAGCATGAACTATGACATACATCTGTATGAAATCAGCATTAAACATTAGAGAATACTTTTCGCTTTACCCAGACTCTCAGATCCAGGTTCCAGCAACAACAATGTCATCAGGAGCATACAGTGCTTTGGGAAATAACTCATACAAGATAAGCACAGAGAAGATGAGCTGGGACGAGGCTAGGAGGCAGTGCAAGGCAGATGACGCTGACTTGGCAAGTATACTGGACTCCGTCACCCAGGCACTCACCACCCTCAGGATCAGCAGGCTCAAAGAGCCAGTCTGGATTGGACTCAACAGCAACCTGGTAAGCATATGCAGAGTATTAAGGGTAAAGACACTTAAAACTACTGGGTATATATGACCTACTGTATATAACTAACAATTCACTTTATAAGGTACACCTCTTTGATTCTTTTATCACCTCCACCTAACACATAATAGATGACATTTTGGAATTACAGACAGTAGTCCATCTGTTTCACTACATGCTTTGTTCATCCCCTTCACTTTGTTCTCTAATGGTCAGGACCCTTTACAGGACCAGCACAGTTCAGAGTGGTGGACCGTTCTTAGCACTGCAGTGACAATTATGTGGTGGTGTGTTGGTATTTGTTAGGCTGATACTATTGGATCTGACACAGCAGTGCTGCTAAAGTTTGTAAACATCTCAGTCTCATTGCTGGACTGAAAATAACCCACCTACCTAAAATGTCCAGCCATTAGTGTCCTGTAATCAGTATCCTGTGAGAGGATGGCTAATTCAAACTGTGCAACGACAGATGAGCTTACTCTGACTTCTCATCTACAATGTTGAGCAATATGAAAGATGTGTCTGATAGAGTGCGTAGTGAGTGAACACATTGTTTCAAAACACCAGCAGCACTCCTGTGTTCAAATCACCAACATACCACTACCGCATTGGTGTCCCTGCATTGGTGACAATGATCTAACATCCAAATAGCACCTAATCTGTGGGGTTTTACAGTGTAACTAGAGGACTACAAAATGCTTCTGTGTGGTAAGTGAAACTGATAAAATGGACAAGTGGAGAAACATGGAGGTGTACCTAATAAATTGATTGGAGACTGGCTGTATTTGTATTTAGGCTCTTCCCCCAATACCAATGATCTCTGCTATATTTCCCATTGAAAACTCTATATAGCCATTCATGTTAACTGCTTCTCGTCTCATAAAAATCATCTCTGATGGCTAATGGCACAAATGCTAAATACAAAATACAAAAACCATTTTGAAGGGCATCAGAGATGTGAGCTACCTTACTGCATCAGGGTTTATAATAAAGTAATCATACATCCATTTTATAATAGGGTTAGAGCTCAGAAATGAGCCCAATGGAGATGCTGTGGCAAAACCATGAAGAAGGCAATTGATGGCTAGTATGATCACTGCTCTGTATCATGCATGAGTTTGCAGGAACATACCTATACTATTTGGTCAACATAGCCCAGACCTTAACTCAAAACCTGTATCCACAAATTTATTATAACAACATGGTATATTTTTGTTTGTAGACACTTGGACAATACCGATGGGTAGATAACTGGTTGCTGAAATTCACTAAATGGGCATCAGGAGAACCAGCAAGAAACCTGGCCTGTGTGTACATCGACAGAGATGGCACATGGAAAACAGGAGAATGCAGCAACAACTACTACTCACTCTGCAAAAAGTCATCAGGTGGGTTCTATTATGCACTCCACAGTTTTCACACATGATTCAGATTAAAAAAAAAACGGTCCTGATTATGACTACTGCATTCAATTAAAAAAAATTGCATAACTGCCCTTCAGTGTGCTTACAGTTGCACCAATGATTAACATAAAGTGTTTTAAAATGGAACAACTATGTACTAAAACATAAAAACCTAACCCTAACTGGTAAAAGTGTGTTTAACTGTAATAAAACTACACTAGTGTATTTAAGTATGCTTTGGTACGGCTAAAATGACACACTGCATATGTTACACAGAGTGTAAGTAAAAGTTTATTTGAAGAGACATGACATTCAAATGTTGTATTAGTTTCAGATCTTTTATGCTTACATGCTACTATCTACCAACAAACAATGTTACTGTAGTAGCAGGTCATAAATAAAACTAAAAATTGACAATATTGTTAGGGTTCCTACCTTCCCCCGGAGCGTTTGGCCGTCTTTGCCGGTTGCCATTACAGAGATATCGGTGAGCGGCTTATATCCACTTATCGTAATTATGCCCTGATCCCAAACAGCTGCTTCACATCCTATAAAGGTGTGGTTTTAGCGCTGTTCGGTGCCAGGTCATCGTTATTCCAACGAGATTCCATCTCCGTTCGGTTCGTGCTTTTTACCACCGGCGCCCTTTTGCGTTCCCTAGAGATAGTGGTAAAGTTCCGGGGGCTTTTTAGGGCCGATGGACATGTATGGGTGGATAACCCCTGGGGTATTTACTTTGTTAGGGACACTTTGAGGGTTTTCCCATCCCATACTCGTGCGCTCCTCGCACGGTCTAAGCTTGCGCTCTTCCGTCGTTGGCACCTATCTAGCCTCACTCCAGCCGGGTGTTCATCTTGAATAGGACGTGCCCCGGTCTGGCTTCTTTGCTTCCGAGCTCACTCTCGCCCTCTGGTGCTTCGGCGCCTCTCGCGATGTATTCGCGTTCGCGCTCCTTGCGCACCCGAGTTTATTTTCGTGTTCTGGCGCTTCGGCTTTTTTGTGTGTTATTCACACTCGCACTCCAAGCGCACCCTGAGCTTATACGCTCGCCTTTTAGCGCTTCGGCCACTTCCGTGGTTTCTG
>JAUZSU010163935.1:0-13634 GCA_034780255.1 Parotocinclus maculicauda | reverse complement strand
CTTGGAGTTACATTGTGTTGTTTAAGTGTTCCCTTTATTTTTTTGAGCAGTGTATTTTGGTGTAACCTTGTGTGTGATGCTGAAAGGTCCATTGACGCTGATAACGACATTAAACAAACCACGCAAACAAACACAAGTCACAATGTAACCCCACCATAAATCGGGGAGCACATGTTCAATATAATTCCAATAATGCATGTAATACCGTATACCGTTTGGATTTTCTGGGGTTCTGGAGCTGATAATTCAATTTACATCATTCCTCATGGGAAAATTTGCTTTGTACACAATTTTGTTTCTCAGCAAGCCTTCTAGATTTAATTAACAATGATAACCAAGGTAGCACTCTATACCATTCTGTGGTAAAACTATGGAAAAGAAATAGTACAGATAAAATAGTAACAATGTCATAGTTATCTTTTCATCAACAACAAAAAAACATGGATACCATGCAATGGGAAAAACATTTTGAATTTTCACAAGATGTTCGCTTTGTAATCTTAATATAAGAACCAGCTTAATATAAGAACACTAAATTCTTAATTGTTATTGGAAATTTGAAGGTTCGGAGCAAAAACTATGGTTAAATTCCCCATGAACAGCACCGGGGCATGTGACAGGTCTCAAAGCATCACAGATATTTTTGTAATCTATGCTCAATTAGGCTAGCTGTTCTACAGGGGAGTGTACATAGAGGGTGTTGTCATTACAGGTGGTAATTATGGGTTCAGTCACCGCTGTGCATCTTTTCAGCAAAACACTAAGACGATTGTGACCAACAATGAGCTGGCCACTACAAGGTTGTCATGTCCAAGAAATAATTAGGTATCAAAATTTTTAATTCACGTCATGGGACTCGGGACTTAAAAAGCTCGCGTCGTGATTTTTCATTGCATCATTACATGGGTACATGTAGATGCAGAAGAACAGGTCAACACTCCTAGACAACCCACATCACCATGTGCACACGGTGTGCAGCAGTCCCTTGTACATTACTGCAAGCCTGAGCCTCATTTCCTGTTTAGCCCAGCATTCTGAAAACCCTGCTGTTTTATGATTAAAATACTTATAATCTAATATTACAAAATATCTGTGGCTGGTAAAAAAATGTTAGTGATTTTTTTTGTTTTCCCAGTGGCAAACAAGTGGTATTATACAGTAGACGAAGCTGATTGACCCATAACATGTTTATTATTTTAAAACAATTATTACAAACTCCTAGCAAAGGCTGCCTCTGGTGCTAATATTAAACTTAACCAAACTAAAGTCTGCTCATACATCAAGGCTTACTGGCAACGTTGAATAAAGCTGTATAGTCGCTCCAGCTTATTATACACACACTTGAGTTTCACTGCCATTTTATGGCGCATTTGTAGCAATTTCCTACAAGCTTTAATGTTCAGTAGTAAGACACTGGCATCAGTGCTTAAGGTTTTACAGCCTTTTTTCCCCCTCTGTTAGTCAGGGCCTCACCTCTGTTGACCTTGCCCTTTCGTGCAGCAAAATGTCTGATTTTAAACCAGTATACTTTCATAGCTACCTAAGTAATATCATATGGTTCTCATCAGAGTATGCTCTAGCTAGCTAAATTCCAACTTTATGGCTATTCCTGACCAATCATGGCATGCTTGTGAGACAAACACCCCTCAGTCGTATAGTTTCTCCCTGCATGAGATTCATGCAATAAGCTGATTGGTGAAACAATAATCAAAACTATCGTTTACATACACTACGATGGCTGCTTATTATAAATTAGATGTAGTTTTTGATAGGGAACAAGTATTTGCACTCTGTGCCAGTCCTGTTCCTTTTAAATCCCGAGTTTCACTGTAATAGTTCCCACTGTGCACAGCAACCAGCCATTCTGTTAGTTTTACCACCCTGTTAAATGCTTTTAAAGGTGCAGTGAACATTGTTATCCAGTCCCATGGATGTAGTGGGGAGCTGGGTTTCATTTTTTTCACTATCCCAGTGAAAGCTTAAATTAACTCTGCTCCTGTCACACAGTTATGTTATCCACGATCATTACATTTACATTACATTTATGTGACATAAATGGAAATGTGGAACGTCTAAGATATTTGCACCATACTTTATACAGTACAGGGTAACTGTCTCAGGCATTCCACATTTTTTTATTTACATTTACTTCACTTAACAGACTCCAATAACCAAAGTGACTTACAACTGATTCAGTCTTACAAATCAAGCAATTGTGAATTAAGGCAAACTGGCAAAGGTGGGATTCGAACTCTGGCCCTGGACCCTCTTAGGACACTAGTTTTAAGCCACCATTAATTATTTTTTAAATTTAGATTCTGCTCATTTGGGCGGTTAGGGCAGTTTTGGCTACCTCGGTTCGATCCTAAACTTGGTTTACATGTTCTCCCTGTGTCCGCATGGATATACTCTGGATACTCCAGTTTCCTCTGGTCTATTTATCTGTTGTCCATTTTTCAGTAAACTGTTGATTGTTGTTCTGTATGACCTAATGCTCAGATTTCTAGATATGATTAAAGATGAGGCTTATTTCAAAGTTCTAATTGCTAGTTTAGCAGATCACAAATGCAATGTTGTTGGCATCCACAATTTCACAATCACATAATGAAAAACAAAATCAATATATTATGTACAAAACAATGTAGGTGTTTCAGAGAAGCGCAGACAACAAGCAATTAGTGGAGATGTTTGATGAAAAATAGTGGTACCTTAGAATACGAACGCTTCATTGTTTGGCCAATTCGGACATTAAACGATCCGATCCGAATTTTTTTGCCCCCAAATTCAAACAAACATTCTGACTTTAAACATAGATTGTTCAGAGTAAAGCACTTTCTTTCAATTACTCACATTAACGACACACCCTCCCACTATACCCCACTATAGCCCCAGTGATATGGGTCGGTGATAAGGGTCCGATCTTTTCAGTCTTTTTGGAAAGTGAATTCCCCTTCCAAGCACCTGTCCATCCCCAATCCCCTCCTGCCAGTTCCAGTATGCTGTTAGCTCACCATGACAGTTAATTTCTAAATTTGATTTAGGTTCATTTTGTATGTGTAAAGTTTGGTGAATGTTCAGTTTTTGTACAGCGATTAGCAGTTAGCATACGTAATTCATAATTGTATGTGAATATGTGCCTAAAAACGTTGGGGTTGAGCTAGAATTAATTCTATTTACATTACTTCTTATGGGGAAATTTGGTTCAGACTTTGAACAAATCAGAGTTTGAAAGGCTTTCAGGAGCTAATGAAGTTCCAAGGTTGCACTGTACTAACAAGACTGAGATTTTTTAAGATATCTCGCGAATTTAAATACACTTTTCTAATTACCTACAATATTAACCTGACAAACATGGAAGGCGTGGAGATATGGCTAGCAATCTGAGTACACATGAATGTTACAAACAAATTGAGCCACTTTGTGTAAATCTACTTTGAATTCGAAGCCTCTGCCGTTTAGAAAGAGTTATAGCCATTACAACTGTAACATTTCAGTGTCGGGTTGGTGTGAAATTTTACTGAAAGGACCTGCCTTTAGTCATAATCACACTGTTCAATGGACACCAAATACTGGGACACCGAAAAGTCCAGACATAATTCTAAAACAGCTTTTCAGCCTAAAAGATGCAAACACCACACCCAGTACCTTGTTCACTCGGGCACATTCTTGCCACAGGAAACACATTTCCCAGCACGGAGATAGCACACTGGGCCTGTGCAGTCGTGAGCCCATCCTCCCTTGGTCACAATGCCTTAGTGTCTGCTGTCATCTTCTGCATCTCTTATGGCGTATTTATTGATTCTTATTAATAGACTCTTGACTTAAAGTGTGACCCCATTAGATCTTTCTATCTAGAGCTAGTCATGAGACCTGGTCTGGTTCCCAGGAGAGATGCCAGGACCCGTCAGCGCTAATCAGCACAGCCTACAGCCAGCCAACAGGGGAAGGAGGGGGGAGATCATGGAGGCTTCAGTGAGCACCGAGTCCCATCTTGAGTACAAGTTTTATTCTCTCGGTGTCGTGACAATTAAGAAATACTGCATTCAAAGGTCTGATCTCTTTGCTTAAAAGGTACAGGTGTTTTTGAAGCGAAGGCATTTACAAACAGTTATTGAGCTATTTTGCATTCTTTTACTTAAGCAATCAGAAATGCCAGAGCCCTATAACGGAATGTAATAACAGATCGCTCGCTAATAATGGTGGTAACTAAAAACACCATCCGCCCACGACCAAACCAACTCCACCGTCGCACAAATACAATGGACGTCTCTTTCCCTCCATTGCTCTTGCCTTTGCTATGATTTCTCCATCAGTTAGGATAAACACAGCCCAGCATTAGTGCACATCTGTCCCTCAATGCTACAGGCCTGCTATACTGCTGGGGGTTGCTTATTAGCGCTGTTTCCAGGGAAAGCCTGTGGTCTGTAATGTAGATGCATGCCCACACACACAAAACATACTCAGTGGTAAAAAAAATCATTGTCAAAAGATTCACACATCTTGTTCTACTTTAAGGAAAGTGAAACAAAAGCAATGGACCCATGAATATTTTCCCACTTTAATCCATAATCTCTGAAGCTCTCTTAAAATTGGTTTATAGCACAAACGTAACAATCTGTCAGCTGAGTCTGTGTGGGAGACATTGGGTTATAAACTAACCTGTAATCTGGCTTCATAGTGCAGACTGCCTTTGTAACATCTCCCAAGCGAAATGTGGCACATCAAATGCGCTCATTATCTCGCTCAGTCATTTAAATTCAGTGTGGGTATTTTATAACTCAGCACACTCTGTCAGTGAATAAAAATTCTTCCCCGCTTGTTGTTCTTCAAAACTTGATTTGATTAACATATGTCTCGTCTAGAAGGGGACAAAAAGGAGAGTTGCACCGTCTAGCTAATGAACGCTGTCATATTTGGTATGGCTACTTAAAAACACCTTAATGTTTAATGATCAAGGCTATATCTCAATTACGCCAAATAATATAAAATAGAATGAAAAGTACATCAAATACAACATGAAAATAAAGTTTAATTTATATTGTCTGTTAGTTGTATAGATGTTGAACAGTACATATAGTTATACAGTACTGTGCAAAAGTAATTATATTATACATTCCATTGGTTTAGTAATGGTATAAAGACCATATAAAATAATTTCTAAAAAAAAACAATAAAAGAAATTTGTATGCGATATTAAAAACGATCAGCTTCTATGGGTTACAGAGATCAATAATTTTGTGTGAGGTCCCTTTACAAGAGCGAGTTTGCTTATTGTAATTCTACATTCTAACTAAGTTTGATCAGGAATGGTCTTTTTTGGAAGGGTAACAACCACGTAACCACTTTATTTTTGGAGGGGGAATGGAGTGAAAAGGCTAATGTTCCCAAAGATTGGAGTGAAGACCCACTGTACTCAGATTGAAGTATGATTTTAATAATTGAAGTGTGACTAAGTTTTACATTTTGGCAGCATTAGTCAATATTGTGTTATATATGGTCAGTATACCATTGTAAACCAACAAATCTAATGGTGACATTTGCACAGTACTGTAGTCCATTCCGAAAAGCTGTCAAATAATGCATATTTTAATATGAAAGGCAACACATATTAATATTGTGTCATAAAGTGTAGACCTTCCATTAACTTTATGACTGCCTCCAACCACATTGTAAAGGTTAATGGGAAAACATGGACATCTGTCCATAGCAGAGTTCTGCCAAAAACTGAAATATTACAGTTATAATTGATTATTGGCAGCAGAAAGATTCCACAAACAGGAAAAGCTCATTTAACAGCAGTACAATGGGAATTAGTACTTGGAACTTACTGTCTTATCTCAAGTGTTTTCACTGATCCGGATCTTATAGCCTTGTATGTAAGATAAAGTATTAAGGATGTGTATTAGAATCTGGTAAGAAGGTGTTTAGAAGTGTTAGAAGGTGTAAACGTCTTTATTCCATCACTTTGTTTTACCATTTTAGGGTATTAACCATGTTTATATTCTTTCAGGCGCTCAGGTGAAACAGCTTTCATTCAAACTAGCCAACCACCACAGGGACCAGGGTTCAAGTCCTGGCAGTGATTGCTGGGGTGATCATTTTATCATCACTTAAAGATGAATCAGTGCTGCACCAGAAACCACTGCTGGTCCTGTGATAAAAGGCACTGTAAAACAGTCAAATAAATGTATTAAAGATTGTTTTATACTGTATGTATTTGCATTTGAATCTGCACATCTTTAGCATTTTTGTCTTTTTCTCATAGCTATTGCTATTGTGCTTTTCTCAGAGCGTGTATGTGATAACTTGGCTTAACTTAGCTTTGCTACAAGCAGGCACTTTATTTGAAATCTTTTTCACCATCTGTTTTAAGCTCTTTTGTATTTAATTTGTATTTTGTGTGTAAAATTACATTTGCACGTGAAACATACTAGTTCCTTTTAATATATAATTTTACTAGTAAAATTACTTTTAAACAGCCATCTTTCTCTGAAGATCAGCAATTAATGTAGTTGATTAACTCGTTGTCATGGTAATGAAAAACCCTGTGATGTGTTGACTCTCAGGTTCAGAACAGTAAAGTTTCCATCAGGTTAGGTTTAACTAAGGGTTTACTCACATTATGTATGTTTGTCTTGTACTGTGCCAGAGCACTGATTGTTCCCATTCCCCAGCTGGCCTGTGCTCACGTTGTGCTTAATCGTTCTGGGCCTGAGAACACTTACATCATCACAATACTGCACAGCTCACAAAAATTAGGGGATATTTGAAATTAATATGAAATTATAAAAAAGCAGCATTTAATCTTTTTTTAATAAACAAGAACATCAAAAAAGCAAATGAAAAGTCAAAGAAAGTTGTTCTATAAGACTAATGAGAAACAAAAATAAGTTTGATTTAATTGGTGAAAATGCGCTATATAAAAGGCTGAAACGTCATCAGAAATGGATCGCTGATTCCTGTCAGATACCGAGATGAGGTCCTGTACCCCACAGTGGTACCCTATGCTGAAGCAGTTGGAAACAACTTTTTTTTCCCATGGATGATAATGCTTTTCTTTTCTTTTCATGGACAAAATGCTTCACAATGCAACAATCAAACACGTGGACTGGTATTCACGTTCTCCAGACCTGAATCCCATAGAACATGCTTGGGATGTACTGGGAAGACGTCTGGTAAACCGTCCAATGCCTCATACAGTTATTGAGCTAGAATCTGTCCTGGAGCAATAGTGGCAGTGGATCTCACAAGAACTGCTGGACAGTCTGATCCTGTCCATGCCCCATCACTGTCAGTGTGTTTTGGCACTCTTTGGTGACCATACACCCTACTGAGTCAATGTGGGGACACTCTCATCCAGTTTAACATGTTTTTGTTCACCTCCATTAATATGTCACTTACTATTCAATTACCATTATTAGGTTTGCATCTCATTTTCATAATTAAACAACTTTCTTTGACTTTTCATTTAATTTCTAACGATCTTGTTCAGTGAAACAAAATTAAATGATCCTTTTTAAATCATATTCATTGATTTAAATCATATTCATACCCCCCATTTTTGTGACTAGTGCACTTTAAAGTGCATTTGCACAGCACATTGGACTTTATTTGGACTTTGTGGTCATTTGGGGTGTGCAGCCCTCTCATATGCCTTATAGATTTTTCAACTTTGAAAGAAAATTTTTACAGAGAAAGCTGACATTACATTCGGTGCTCTGGTACGGTTATAGATCACACTGCATGCAAACTGAGCCCGAGTCCAAGCCCACCTCTTCAAGCAGGTCTGAGCATGGTTCAGCATTATGTGTGGATGCAAATGGAATGATTACACTGATCAAACAAACTGGTGTGAGTGCACCCTTAAAAGACACATTCCCATTTACAATTAGTCATTTTGCAGATTTTCTTATCCAGTGTGAAAGTCTTTCAAGCGCAATTCAACCAAGGGCCCAGAAGCTTAGCAGATCTGACATCTTGGACCTTACGGAACCTTAACCGGTGTGGCAGCACAGTCCCAGACCCATTTTGTATGGCAACAAAGTACAGAGTTGTTGCAGGTTAAAAAAGCAGACTTGGCAAACTTGGCTTGTTAAAGTAACCCTGACTTTACCCCACCTGTAATCCAGGAGCTTGTTCTTCCTGCTGTGCTGTGAATGTGCAGGGAAGCACAGCTATTCAGACATCTCGGAGCGGGTCGGGAGGGGGGGGGGAGATCATCACTCTCAGGGCTCGTTCCCCAGAACCGCAGCACATGGCTGATTTCTGAGTTGCACACGTCTCTCTTTCGACACGTTCTGTCCGCCGGGGGAGCGCGAGGTGTTCTTCTCACTGAGCGCTCTAAAAGGATAGAAATGTTGGTGGTGAAGGTGATAACCCTTTTGTTTTGTCTGTAATCCATCACACAGGCTGTCAAACTCAACAGCCATGGCAAGCTCCTGAGCAGCCCTTAATCTGACAGCTCCATGCATCAGAAAGCAAAGAGTAGAATTAGATCAAAGTGGCAGGAGGCAGTGGCGGACTGATGCGCTTTGCCATCTTGTTTGTATCTTCATACCGGTTGTGACGTGCGGCATCACTGCACCTTTAAAAGTGGGTGGCTATGGGGAGGCCTGCTTCTGGGACTCCCACCTGACTGACGTTAATGCATGTAACCTTTGTAAAGGTAGAGGCTGAGTGACACAACAGAATACAGTACAGAATATTTACTGCCATGTTTATGTGTTTGTGGATGGGGAGGGAGGTGGGGTTGTTTTCTGAGCGCGTGTGGGTTCATGCAGATGATTTGTAGAGAGGCACTAGGGCATATAAGGGACTAGATGGATTTATTGGAAATAAGTGGGATTTAAAAAAGGTCATGTGACAAGTACAATGTAGAATCAGTGGTACTAGATGTCGACCGGTGTATGGAAAGGTCTCCAGCACTGCATGCTGCCCTTTTGATTCACATGAACTGGTAAGTGAGAAATTAGTTTGAAATATTACAAAACAATCATAGGAATTGATGTTCAAAAAAATTTAATAGTGCCACCGGTTCAAATAACATATCAAGGATTATGTCATTAGGTTATGCTGTATTAAGAGCTTATTAATGATGCCATGTATACCCCAGCCCTCAGCCTCGCTGCTCGTTCATCCACATGCCCCTGCTTGGCTGGTTAAAAACATTCAGCAAAGATTAATCTTAATCACAAGTTTTTCCATGTGTGGCTTAGCATAGCCATCTCATTAGCGCATGGAGATGGCGGATACCTGCCTTCCCTCAGACACAATGTAACCGGCTCACTTGCAAAGTGAAACACAGGAGCTAAATTCATAATAAAGCACAAACCTGTTATTTCAATTGACCTTCGCCACGTCAAGCTGTCAATGATCTCAACCGAGGACTCAAAGTTTCACTGGCTCAGGCAGACTTCATGATAATGGGCATTTGTTTGAGAATATGGCCTTTAGGAAAAGGTAGCTGCATTTGGTGAAAACGCAAATCATGTGACAGGGCATTTAGCCCAAGTGCATTTAAAAATAGCAGTAGCGAGACAGCCGCGAGCATTTATGGAAATGGCCGTATGCTGATGCACCAAGTTATTCGGCAATTCTCCCCTATTCAGAAACACAGTTGTGCCCCGATGGCTCCCCTTGTTTAGTTTGCATGCCATTTGACCCTTAATTGTAATGAATGTTTTTCAAGCTGTCAAATGTTTTGACACGACTACACACTCATGCCGCAAAAAAGAAGCGCAGACTGGTCAAATGAGGAATAATCTCCAAACCATACTCGAGTCGGCATAAACAAACAGGACACACAAAAGAGAACAAATGCTCAAGTTTTACCAGAAACCCTTCATTCTGTCAGAGAGCAACGTTCTAGCGTAGCACCATGCTGTATCTGGCTTCGTAGGGATTTAATTATTCTTATGTCTCATGTTCGTGAGATGCCTTATGGGACATATGATTGATTTAGCCATCTGCTAATGCTGTACTCGTCCAATATAATAGCATGAATTACTGGCCTTGAATACGTATTGAAAGCATTATATATACAATAAATACAAATGCGCCTCTTTAAGAAGCATCAGCAGGGAATACAGCTATAGAAGCTCTGCTATTAGATTTAATTAAAATCTGTTTAAGACCTATTTTCACTAAGTTTTTTTACTTCTTGTATGAGCAACAACATTTAATAAAAGGCTCTGAATGTCTGCTGCGTTTGGGGTTGTGATGTTCCACGCACAAATACCCACTGAATACTGACAATAATCCGCAAAATACTGCCACTATCTTGCATATTTGCTTAACTATGTATTTGAGTGATTCTACAAATAGAGGAACTTTTTACGTCCCCAAGTTATAAATTCATGTTTAAAAATACATCATTACAAAACGGTTTCGGTACAAAAAGATTACAAAAAGATTCGGTAACAAATATCATTTATTGCTTCACAAAAGAATGTCATTTTGAAACAAACAAACATTGCGAAACAAACAAAAAATAACAACACAAAAACAACATTTTAAACATCAATAATTAGCTACTTTGGCCTTGTCCCCAATCTAGACTTTAAAATTGCTCTGCTCTAATAAAATGATAAAAAGGGACATCACAGCGTGTGTTTAATAATAAAGACACAATGTAATATTTATGTTTATATCTATACAACGTTCGCACATTTTTGAAAAACAGTATTCCTGTTGCAAATTATTTAAAGGTACCAATTGTTTATGCTGTAATTATGGAAACAAAGATGGACAGGAAAGCACAGGTCAGTCATGAGAGAAGAGACGGTTTAATGTCCTAATTATAGGAAAAGGTTTATTCAGCATCACTAACATTTACGTCGTTACAGCAGTATTTTACCAAAAAGAAAAGAAATGTTCACATTATGAATTTTTATTTAAAGTGCATCCTACAGTGTATTAGCTGTTGACCAGGATTAGGAAATCCATGACCTAACAACGTTTGTCCTAAAAATATTAAACTTTAGAGGAAGAGAACTTGAGCAACATAACCCTATTAATTATTTAGAAATTATTATTAATTAATTATATATTCACATTCTTTATGTTCTTTACTTTAAAGCATTACCTGCATATAAAGCATATAGACAGTCATTATTATTATATTGTATATAGAATATTAGTAATCGAAAATTATATTATATTATATTCTTCAAAAGTTAAGACTCTCCAGCTGATAAATCCCTCTTATATGGATACAGCCATACAGTATGTGTTTTCAAACTCCCTTATAATCAACACTTCATGTATATTTTAAGCTCAATGCTTATTCAGTGAACCAGTTTATAGACATTATGATAGATCTAATATTTCAGGTAATTTGTTGAGTAAATAAGCAATCGTGTGGCACAGGAGAGAGTGTGTGTGAGAGAGAGAGAGAGAGAGAGAGAGAGTGTGCATGTGTGTCTGGGTGTGAGCTTGCATGTATATATGAGTGTGCCTGGGTCACAGGCTTCCTGTTACCCTATAAGCATAAAGTCAGTCATTAGTTCTTGTTAACAGTGTGCTAATGTCCCAATGTGTTTTAAAGGTTTGCTCTTTTCTGTTGGTAAAAACATCACGGCTTGGCCGGCAGACTCCAGCATGGGAAAACTTGCTTCGAGTCACAACCAGCTCCGATAAATAAACCATAAGGAAGCGTGCATTGAAAGTCAGGGTTGAACGTGAAAAGCACCATTCACAACATTGTGAATGCTCGACAGCTTCCCGGTTCCGTCTGTTTTTCCACCACGTGCATTGGTATTCAAACATTCCAAATTCAACCCAGAGTCAGACACGTTTACAGCAAGAGTCTCGCACCTATGCTCTTCAGATCTGGTATGATCTCCAGCTCGTTCTGACTTCCCGCCTCTGCGGGCCACTCTTGAATGAATCGCCTTGATCCTGAGAACAGGACGTAAGCGAAGGAGAAGGAAGATAGACAGGTGCAAAGAGCGAGTGTCAGAGTTAAAGGAAAACAGACATTACACTTGCCAGTGTTGCCATGGCGTGGAAGGCCTGACGGCGTCTGAGTCTTTATGAAATTTAGATGATGCATCAGAAGGCCACAAGAGTTTCTTTGATTGCAGAACTGTGGCTGAAAAATACATCAGTCGTGAGCCTAGTCTTAGAGATTTAAGAGGAATGGAGAGATGCGTACGTACACACACACACACACACACACACACACACACACACACACGCAACCAAAACTCACGTACAAACACGCAGACACACACAGGCACAAACACACACACATCAAAACACGTCTTTCCATTGACACAATATAGCTGTAGCTAATTAATGCTACAACTACACATAATCCTATCCTAAAAAATAAATAATCTTAAAACAAATATTCTGTCTCTTTTGGTTTTTCAAAACAAAGTTGCAATTTTTGTTAAAAACAAAATTGTGTGGACTGGCCAAATGTCCCCACAGGGTAGAAACATTCATTCTATCAATCGTTTTGGTTGGTTCTCACAGTGACATATAAACCTGACCCCCCACGCACACAGAACCCTGCTTTCCCCCTTTGAGCTCCTCAGTGTCAGTCCCAATTGTTGTGATCTAAATGTATAAGAATTGATGGTGCCTTCCACCAAATGCTGTTATGGAGAACCTGGTTTGTTTATTTAATGAAGACCGTGTCAGTGTGAATCTGCGTCCTTGTGCTTGAACCAGTGGCAGGTGTTGGTGGCAGATTTTCCAGAGACAGGGGCACTGAATTAACAAATTCAATTTACATAATACTTTGGAGGGAGCCCCGGCCTCTCCCTGCCTAAGTGTTCTGCTGCTTCTCTCTCTCTCTCTGTGTGTGTGTGTGTGTGTGTGTGCACGTGTGCGCGTATGGGAGTCTTACTACATCCAGATGCCCAAACACTAATCGCTAACCCTATAAACCTAGCAGGGGTTTAGAGCCAAAGAGTCTTCTGTAGTCCTTAGAGACATATGAACAATAGAAACACAACCCAGAAACCTTCAAGAACAATAAAAATGGAGGAAGAAAGTGCAGTTAATTCATGGTGGCTTACTTTTACTTACTTTTTTGTTTATATTACAAATTTGAGGTATATATCATATCATATATACCATGGGTTCCCAAAGTTCTGTAGATAATAATATTTTCAAGTCACCCTACTCCAGCACGTGGACATGTCTGTTGCTCCAAACTCCCCTTACTTTAAATATTGTTGTTCAAACAAAACTGTGACTTCTTATTGGACAAAACAAAGTCACAAATTACCTTCACAATGAAATTATTGAGGCAAGAGACATGTGTTGTGTGTTATGATTTTTTTACTGTGCAACAGCTTTAATTTTCTTGTCATGCCCACCTGCAATAGCTCCACGTCCCCCTTAGGTGGCCTGTGCCCCCACATTACGTACCACTTATATGCACACATGTAACTTTACCACGTGTTGGAATAAGACCGCAAATCTTGACATTATGTTAGATCAGCCATTGAAATATTACTATTAAGACAATTCCAATAAGAAAGCTTATAAATACCAGTGTATAATAAACACCAAATGTAAACTAGCAGACTATTCTGGGACTATGGTAGCCTAGCGGTTAAGGTACTGGACTCTGGACCTGAATTAACCTGATAGTCCTGGGTTCAAATCCCACCTCTGTC
>JAUZSU010163924.1:0-13635 GCA_034780255.1 Parotocinclus maculicauda | reverse complement strand
CTACAACTACTACTACTATTACTTATTATTAAATATTATTATTATTATTATTATTATTATTATTATTATTATATAATATTTAGTATTATACATAATAATAATGAAGAAAAACAACATATAATAATAATAATAATAATAATAATAATAATAATAATAATAATATTATAAAGTACATTTTGTTATAACTTGACCAGATTGAAGAAAAGCCTTTCCTCAAACTATTTCTATGTAATTAGGAATTCTCTCTCTTTTGTCAACGCTGCCGTAAATGCATTGCTTTTTTCAAAATTCAAACATTAAAAGCTCATTAGGCTGTCTCTGGTGATCATCAGAGTCCAGAAGCGATTAGTAAAGGGCTTTGGTCATGGAAAACTCCAAAAGTGAATTATTCTGATAAATTGTCTATGATATTGATTCCATTTCTATATAAATATAGCCTTAAGAACAATAATCATTTAAATGTTTGCTCTTCTGTAAAAAATTACATGTCACGAACCTGAAAGATTAAGGATGTATGGGAGATAGTTTAGCAAATAAATAAGGAAAAAATGAGACTACAAAAATTGACCATTAGTATTGTGATGCTAGTGCTAGTTTTTATGTGTTACTTTTGCAATTCATCCTGAGGCTATATTACGTTGTTGTAATTCTTCCTCTTAGGCGTCTCTGTTAGTGATAATTAGATCATCCCTATTATTACGCCGGATGCCCTTCCTGACAAAACCCTTCTCATTTATCCAGCACAAATAGTGGCACTGCTTAAAGGTAAAAGGAAAAGAGCCATTTTTACCATAAACGCTCCACCCTACATTTACATTCCAATCCCTGCCCTGGATTCGAAACCAGGCCTTCAGGCGGGGCACATTTTGCATTTATTTATTTTGTTTGTCAAAGACGTTCAGGTAAATGCAGCACATGTCTTATTTACCACTACCACACAGTAATAATTTTTTTTTTCGTTTTGAACGCTGCTTTTCTCTGTGTGCTATCAACACTAAGCAACACAAAATCCAGCACTTTTGACAATATGTCAGTTCAGATGACAATATGTGCAGTTTTTGAGGGACAAATGTTATTGAATCATTAACCTTAACCTTTAAGGGTTAACTCTAAGGTGCCAGCAATTTTTAGTGGTAGATGTTCGGTCACTACCGCATTAACCTTAATAAAGAGGACACGCTAGGAAATATGATAAGGGGAGATGAGTGACATTTCCCAGTCTGAACATCCTCATTCTCACCTAAACTCTTTGCGCATTCCAGTTGCCCTGCTTCCCTGAAATAGGTCTGAGGAAAGCTCTACATATGTAGCTGTACTCGGGGAGGGGTGGAGAATGGCGGATAGGAGGTTGCTTTGTCTACAAAAGGATGGGGGTTCGTAAGGAAACCTGTCTCAGGATTTTAGCCACATGGAGCAGTGTGAGTCTCTTTGCTAGACTAATGCAACATCTGTGCACTTGCATGCAATAAATCGAGTGTAAACACACTGAGGGGGCTGACTGCTAAATGAAAGTAGGTGAGATGATTTGACCATGTCAGTCGCTGCCAAATGAGAATGGTGTGCTCTATGTGTGTGTGTGTGTGTGTGTGTGTGTGTGTGTGTGTGTGAGAGAGAGAGAGAGCGAGAGAGAGAGAGAGAGAGAGAGAGAGAGAGAGAGAGAGAGAGAGAGAGAGAGAGTGATATCTATTAGAAGACAGCGTGTGAGCAAATGTGCTTGATCTGCTTTTCTTGGCCGTTTGATCATCATTTGTCACACCGGTGTGAAGCCAATGCAGATTAGCAATGGAATAGATAACACAGCATATATTTTGTGTGGGTGTATATGAGTATGTCTAATGTGGGGGCATGGTTACGACAGTTACATTAGCCTGAATATCTCAGTATCTGAGTCTCTAGGGCATTGAGAGTGTCATTAACAGGAACAGAGGCCATCTCTGTATCATAATGGAGTTCACTGCGGCGTAAAGTGATGAGCAAAAAAAAATTAAAGCCAAGCCACTGCAGTGACCTCTTGCTTTATTCCCCGAGTGACGGGTCAACGCCAATCTGGCAGCCGACGCCACTCAGTTTCAGCCGTGTGTGTGTGTGCATGTGTGTGAGATATGTCTAAAATGTGTCACCTTCCAAGTCAAACCCATTGTTATCTCTTCTTCCTATAAAGGATCAGTCACAACCACTGAAGGTAAATCAAAGGAAAACATTTTCAGTATTAATTAGTATATTCTAACTATAGGATCAAATTCTAAAAGCTTGGATTGTAAAAATAATTTAATTGCATTTTAGCAGACACCCCTATCCAGAGCAACCTACAAGTTATCCAATCTTACAATTCAAGCAGTCATGGGTTAAGGGGCTTGCTTAAGGACCCAAACTGCTTAGCAGAGGCAGAATTTGAATCCAAGACCACCAGGTCCAAAGTCCAGTACCTTAACCACTGGGCTACCCTGTCTTAGTTTCTTAAACTGAAACAGTGAAACGAAGGCGTGTTATATCTTTTCTCCATTGTTAAGTATCATGTGGGATCTGTGATGCTGTGGCTGTTTTTAAACCCCTTGTTTCAGGAACCTTGTTGTATACATGTCACCATGGACTTCATTAATCACTAACAGGTTTTATATTAGCATCTGGTGCTTCTGTGAAGAGCTATGTATGTATCATGGCCAGTTGGACAATTATCCATAACAGAACATGACCATAACATGACGTAAATAATCACAGGGTTAATCTTTTGTCATGGAAATCTCAGTCCCTGATCTAAATTCCATTGAAACCCTGAAGAGCGATCTAAGAGAGTCCGCAACAGAGAACCGTTGATGAGCTGGAAAGAGTCTGTGTTGTAAGTATTCCTTGTATTGTACAGGTATGTGCTGTTTAATTACCACCCATTCAATGTCCATTCACTGAGGTCTTAAAAATTACAATTAATTATAGCAGGAAATAAAAATGAGTTTGTTATCTCCGTATGTTGTGGCTGTAAACACCTGGTCAAATTTTCTCTGTCAAGAAGACAGGTGAAATGGAAAAATCTGGACTCGACTACTCATTTTGTCTTTATGATGTGCAGCCAATAAGGTATGTTCATATATGTTTATATTCCATTGTGTGTGGTTATCGTTTGGTTCTACAGTGTGTGATTGATTTGAACAGTTCGACAGTGGATTTTTATAGGGCAGTAGGGAAGCACATTCACACCCTCTTGTGGTAAGACCCAGTGTCTAATCAGACAACACATATTATAATTTACATATCTCTCTGAGACATAAATGCAGGCTGAGATTTACAGCAAATTGACATTTCTTCTCTGACACTTTTGTCAACTGTCTACCCAATAAATCTATCCATCTCCATCCATTCATCCAGCCTGCTATTTACTGTGTATACAGAGTATCCATCTCCTTCCTTTTTCTACATTTACACATACATATATCATTTTATCTATCCAGCTATATTTACATTTCCTTATAGTACTGTATATGTAAGCATTCATTAATTTACACACAGCTATCCCTATATATACTCTAGACTTTTCATCCATCCATTGATCCATTCATCTAAAGAACTGTGCAAATCTTTTAGGCCATCATTAAATTTGTTATTTTAGCACTAGAGTAACAAACATATATATAAAGTATGAACATATTAATGACGATGAGACCAAAAAGTTAGAACTTGGATTTATCACACCATAATGTTTTTTTCCAAAGATCTTCCCAGTCGCTGTGAGCTGTGGCAAATCTTAGCTTTTTCACCCTGTTGCCCTTAAAAAGTTGTATCCTGGCTGCTACCTTTCCAATTAAACCATTTCTGATTATTTTTCTTCGGGCTGTAGACGGAACAACTTGGAATCCAGATGCTGCTATTACTTAACTGATCACACTATGTACATGCCACTGTATGCTATAGAAGGTGTTTTTCTGATTTCATTACGCTTTTTATTTATACTACATACACAATTCCTGTATGATCTGGGTTTAGCTTTATAAAAAAAAAAGACTGTGAAATAATCATATATAATCTATATAATAATAATATATGTATTGATTTTTTGTATGTAAAGCGTCTTTGAGTATTTTGAAAAGCGCTATACAAATAAAATGTATTATTATTATTATTATAATCATTATTCCATTGATAAAATAACAATATTCATATCTAGTTTAATGTGACTTTTTGCACAACACAGTACAGTATCCATCCATCCATCCATTAAATCATCAATCATTTCTTCCATCCACCAAAAAGTCAATCCATCTGTTTGTATGTACATCCATCCATTCATCTGGTCATCCACCCGCCCCAGAGAGAAAACCAGAGTAGTAATGGCTGGCAGATTGTCAGTAATCCTTTGCATGAAAAATAAAGTGGGAGTTCATTCTGGCACTTTGGTTTTGATTTCATGTTCAGAAGTAATCATAATTTGATGCACATTGCTTCATACACTGCCAGTTTTCAGCCGCTGTTCCAATGACTTCATTCCATAATAACACTAAAGTGCCTCCACAGAGCACTAGCGCAGGGATAAAGGTTGAGGTAAAGACGTGAATCGTGCAGGAGAAGCTCACTCCTTAGCCCGGATCCCCCCGGATTTAATGCACTTAGGCAAATCAAGGGGCACCGAGCCATTTGGGGAAGTAGAGAGAGATTACGCGAGCGGGTGATTTAGAGGAAGCCTGTCAGAGAGCCATGATGCCGCCGTCGCCTCGCTGGAGATGAAAATGGCTCCTGTAATGATAGAGGCGACGATGGTGCCATGTTGGACGAATGGACCATTACAGCATGTCAACACGGGGAAGAAAAAAGAGCTGAACCATGAGGAGGCACAATTAGTGAGAGCAGCGAAGAAGGGGGGTTAGCAGTGGATGGAATGAGACGGGGCAAAAGATTGGCGAAAATGCCACCAACGTCAAGATTTATGGGTCATTTCAGGAAAGACGTGCAGCAGGATGGAGAGAGAGGTCATAATGGACTCTGGGTAAATGTGAAGAGCAGTGAGGTAGGGGTCAGAGCTGTTACACACTTCAATTCTGTTTCAACTAACAGTATAGAGGTCAAGGGGAGTCACTTTAACCCATCAACAGCCTAATCATCATACTGACTATACACAGTTACAGACATTAGCACATACTATTTTAAGACAACCCTGGAGCTATATTACTGAATCTTCCACTCTGTAGTACAAAGTTAAGGATTAACATGGTCATGCTGATATTAAAGATTCAGATATAAACATTATTTACACTACTGGGCAAAAGTCTGAAGCCACTATTACATTAGATATGCCATTTTTTTTGGCAATAATACAGTGACCATATATAACTGAGACTGACCTTAATAAAGAGACTGACCATATCAGTCTCTTTATTACAATACACACAGAATTACAAAAATACAATACATTAGTATGCAGTATTAAAATACTGAAATAGGTTTCTATAGCTTCTACTGGTCTTCATCAGCAGAAACCAGTCCCAAGCGTGACCAAGAATGGTCTTTTTGAAAAGGTAGCAGCCAAGAAACCCCTTTTTCAGAAGTCAAATTTTTAGCTTCACAATGTTCACTGTATACATCAAAACGAGGGGATATTTCATTAAGGAAGATTTCATTTGAAAGAATTCTATTTTCTAGACATAAGAACATAGTGGGAAAGCTTTATAAGGAAGAAAGGGACCCAACGTCTTTGAGTGGCTCTGTTGTTACATATGTAGGTGCATAATTTGTTGTATAAATAATAGGATTGTAGTAATAGTTGAAAGAAACCAAAGCTTAATAAACATCAAATGATATAAAAATACTAATTGAAAAGACAAACAACAAATTGGTCAATCAAAGCTGCCCACTATATAGGAGAGACTCTGCCCACATATTTGGCTAGCAACATGCACAGTTTTGGACACATCTGATGTACCAAAACTAACACTGCAACTGTGCAGTTAGTGTTTAGACTGTTTGGTTTGTCTGTGAGTGAATGTGTGAATAGTGACTAGTGAATAGGTTTTACATTCTTAAATCCACCTTGATTCCCCCCCTTAAAAAACTTGCACTTAAGCACATGCCTTTTCAATACAATTTCTATTCATCCTCAGTCTCTAAAAATGTACGGAAACATGTTATGGTTTAAAAACTTGAATAATGCAGCATAGTTTCCCCTGGTTCTGTTGTTAGCAAATATTATGAAATACATTATTAACATTTTTACTTCGCCTGCAAGCCCAGTGAAAAACAAATGTATGTTTAATGTCACTATTGTCACTAAAAATTTTAATACCCCTAGTCCACTGTGGCACTCATTTACACCTCTGAGCAATTAAAGACACAAATTGTGTATTGTCTTTAACAGAGAATGTACAACAGAGAATTGTCTCAAAGCAGCTTTACAAAAATTTAAGCCCAAAGCACTAATTGGACAAGCCTGGAGTGACAGTGTATAGAAAAAACTCCCTACATTCTATGTTTATATGTTCCCAAACCTGGGAAGGACCAAAACTCAAGCATTGACCTAGATGTAATATGTAAAAATTAAACACAGTTAACTAATTAATAAGCCTGCATTAATAATGCAATAAACAAAACCATATTCATATATTAGCTCAAGAAACTCAAGAAAATATAATGCATATATTGCAATATAAATAAACCTAGTGGTTAAGGTACTGGCCTCTTTACCTGAAGGTCCAGGGTTCAAGACCCACCTTTGCCAAGCTGCCACAGTTGGGTCCTTAAGCAAGGCCCTTAACCCATGAATTGTAAGACTGTATTAACTGTAAGTCGCTCTGGATAAGGGGCATTATTACATATTATTATATAACATATTATTCTTCTTCTTCTTCTATATATCTTATATATATATATATATATATAAGAATTTATTATCATATGGAAGCGTATCACATATGTGTATTGGCAGTAGCCAGACAATGTTTATTGGAGCAGCGATGTGCTAAAGGAAACCCAAACAGACACAGGAGAAAATGGCTAACCTACTGTTTTGCGGATCGAAGCTGAATTTTAAAATCCCCTTCATGACCTTGTAGGACATAAAAACACAAAAACAGACAAAATATCGTGCTCTGTTATTATAAAAATGTTGGCAAGCGATTCAGTTACGTTGCATTGCATCACCAATGATCTGTGTTTATAATGCATTTTTATTATATTACAAGAAATACTCAACACTCAGACAAGGCCATAAAGTCACTAAAATATTACAGCGTGGTAAATTGTATAATTAATATCTTTGTCGTTATGAATATGAAATTAGTCCTGGTGAAATCCGCTCTTTCATGAAAATGAAAAATGAAAGCGGCGTAAACACTGCTCTGATCCTCCGCTAGGATTTGGGTAATAAAGGTAATCCGTGGGCGGCCGAATGCACCTCGGGCCTGCTGGCTCTCGTTAGCGCACGCGGCTGCTTTTCTGCAAATGAGCCACGGCAATTAACGTTGGATTAATTGGTGTCTTTATCTCATTAGGGCCAATCAGATGTTAGTATGATGAGCTTTGCTTGGCTCCGCGTTTGTTAAAGTGGATTGCTGTAATTGCTGTCATTATTATAGGCTCTTTAGCGAGGCGTGCTGAGTGCTGCGGCTTGTGACTCGTCATATGAGGCAGTCGGCAAGTCAGTCTGGTTGGGATCACCCCTGTAAAAACACTCCGTAGTGTATATCAGTGGTCATTAGCCCCTAACATAAACCCATTAATGCTCCCCTGTACTCTGGAGCAACCCCAAACCTTTTGTGTTCACACCTAATTACTGACCCGCCTAACCACACACAAAGTTTTATTAGGCCCATTTTGGTGGATCTGGCAACTGGGAGGGACTTGGCCCAGCAAGCTATGTGATCTTTATGAAGCCCAAGGGTATGCTTTGTCAGAACTGACACAAAGAAGAGCTTAAGCGTGACACACAGTCTTTCTAAAGGCTCTTTATAACTGAGCAATTGGTGGTTTGTGAGCCCAACATACCACAAACAAGAGCAAAAAATGGTGATTAAATACCAAACCGACCTCTTCTCCACTCTTTATAGGTGGTACTATGACCTTGACAAACACTTAAAACTATAATGCTGGAGCTCTGAAGCATTTATGAATCTAAGACCAGTTTACCATCGCAAAGAGACTCGTTTTATGGTAGCATTTAAAGAGCTAAGCATATCATCTCTGGAAGACTGGGAGGTATAAAGCAGCAGTGGTATGAATTGCAATGGAAACACAAAAGCCATTGATCCTGCAGTGGACAAACTTTACACGGGCTTGTAAGTCCTCTAAAGGGAACAATCAACTTTTATGTGCCTCATAACTGTTTCACCCCTCTTAAGCGTTAACAGCCAGAGCCGGGCTGAGTGGCAGGGAGCTCTGAGCTACTCTTGGCAACCTAAGTAGTAAGCGAGGTCTCTCCAGTTATTAGAGGGGAAAATTAAAATAAATAATTAAACCAGAGCTCTTAAATACAGATTTCTTCCTGCCATCACAATTAAATGTCTTTGGAAAACGCAGAGGAAATAAATAAGTATGAAAACAGGTTTAAGCAATTATTTTCATTAAACACCACATGGTTTGTGGTGCATAGTTTTCAATTTCAAATAAAAAATTAACATCAAGTCAACATGAAATAACATTTGCTAACATACCTTTAAAAAAAAACATTTTAAACCAAAGACTAACATCACCATCATAGTTAAGCATTTACATAAAACAAATCAAATTACAACGAACATCAACATTCATTATTAAACATAAACATTCACCATAAAACACCAACATTCATTATGAAGCACCAATATTCACTATTAAACACCAACATTTTTTATGAAACACCAATATTCACCATAAAACACCAATATTCATTATGAAGCACCAATATTCACCATAAAACACCAACATTCATTATAAAACACCAATATTCACCATAAAACACCAACATTCATTACGAAACACCAATATTCACCATAAAACACCAACATTCATTATGAAACACCAATATTCACCATAAAACACCAACATTCATTATGAAACACCAATATTCACCATAAAACACCGACATTCATTATGAAACACCAACATTCACCATGAAACACCAGCATTCATCATAAAACACCAATATTCATTATGAAACACCAGCATTCACCATAAAAATAACATTCATTATCAAACAGCACCATTTTACAAAGACCGACATTCAGATAAAACACACAACAGTCACTATCAAACTCCGCCATTCATCATCAAATACCAACATTCAACATCACTCTGACATTCCTAATCACGAAGCAACATTCACCATCAAACTCCAAAATGTGTTACCAAACAGTAACATCCACATAAAACACAAAGCATTTATTATCAAACACCAACATTCATCATCAATTACCAACATTCAACATCAAACACCAACATTCATCATCAAACACCAACATTCAACACTGCACTGACTTTCATAATCACGAACCAACAAGATTTGTTTTCAAACAGTAACATCCACATAAAACACAAAGCATTCATTATCAAACACCAACACATCATCATCAAATACCAACACTCAACATCTAAAACTAACATTCACAATCCCAAACCAACATTTGCCAATACCATGTTCATAAAACAAAATTAATTCAAACAAATATTAAACAACAAACAACAACATTGACTATCACACTCTAACATCCATATAAAACACAAACATTCACTATTAAACACTATTAGTGTTTGGCCTTCATTCTTAGGCCACCGGTAGATTAGATATGCCATTTGTGCAATGGTGTAATGACCAGATATACTTATTTCTCAGCCTCCTTACAATCTCAAAATAGAAATTTGATAGAAATTCGTACGCAGTTAAAAAAACAGCTTCTAAAAACAACAGTTGTAGGTATTTATTGTGACCTCCTCTTACATTTGAGCAGTATCAAACACCAACATCCAAATCATATACAAACATCTATTACAACCAACACTACCACAAAACACAGAACCCTATTACATTAATCAAGCAAGCCCCAGAAACCTCGATTCAAACACCAGCATCACCACAAAACTCTTTCACCACACTGGATTTACCTACTTAAATGTTTAAAGTGTTTAAAATGGGATATTTGCATTGCCTGTCTTGGATGCTTGTAAGTGTCTCTTCAAGTGGACTCATTCCCTCTTGGTTGTGTGCAGCCAGCAATGTTTATTTTCTGATTTAAATTCCAATGTGTGCGTTTATATTTAGTTTTTACAGTGTGTTTGTTTGTTTATTTGGCTTCTTCAACGTCGCTATCGGCATCAGTGGCCATCTCAGTGACACACACAAGGTTATATCCATACACAAGTTCATCTCAATTTAGAGTAAACAATTAACCTAACATGCATGCATTTGGACTGTGGGAGGAAACCGGAGTACCCGGAGTAAACCCACGCAACCTACAGTGTGACTGTAAATGAATGACACTGTGTTGTGTATTTAGTGTACTTTTTGTGTATTTTGTGTGAGTCAGTGATATAGACTGTAACATTTCACACGTGCTTTCAGCGATATCTCTGATGCATTTGCGTATCATTCGCATAAAATTATCTTGTGAATAGGGCCGTCCCTTTAAGTGTAAATTACTGTATCATTAAAATACTATGTTTCTATGGTAATGCCGGCCATTTCAATCAACAACCTGTTTCACAGAACGTAATGTGGTTGTTAAACAGCACATACCTGTAATGGCATTGTAGGCAGCATGCATTGGACATTAAAACACCATTTGGAATTTATTTATTATCAAGTCTTGGAATGTCATTATAGATATTTATTAGAGATGTCATTACAGATATTTCCCTTTTTAATTTTAAAATATGACAATACACTCTCCAACAAGCAACACTTGTTTACAGTTATGGCAGTCGTTTTATTGTGTTAAGCCACATAGATTGTAATAACTTTTGAAAAACTTCCCAACAAACAAGCACTACCATTAGACACGTTTTGAGTTTCTTGTGCTCTGGGATTCACACAGTGAATCAGGGAGCCGTTTGAGTGCACGTCTGCTGAAAAGAAGCCGTCTTTTCGACTTTTTCCTCACAGCACCTGTCAGCGCTCGCTCCGACTGGCAGACCCCGGTTTACCACCAGAACAACCCACAGAGGCTTTCAACTCCTGAAAATGTACAATATGCACATTCACTGAGCTTCACGTTATCAAACCGAGAGCCTTCCTGGAGCTGTTTTGTGCTTTATATTCTGGGCTATAACCGTAAAGCATCTTTCTCACTTCCAATAAAGAATCGACTGCATGACTGGTGAATGTGGGACAACAAGGAAAATAGGGGAATTATGAGCAAGCGGATGGGATGGCATTTTTGTTATTATGTTTGAGTTTGGGGAAATGACAAAGCATGCATTATTCACGAGAGGCTTCAGAGGGAAAAACTCATCTTCAACTGGATGCAATAACTGATAAGCGTGCATCATTGTTCTCTTTGCAATGCCGTGCTCCATTAAAACTGAGCCTTTTTGCCTCACACACAGAAATATTCATGCCAGTGGGCAGCCGGAGCACAACAGCTTCTGAAAACAAATGAGACGGAGCCGAGTTTAGTGTGGAGGGGAATGCTAAAAAATTCCAGCTTTGCTCTATATGTCTTTAAAGTAATCTCTCTCTCACACACAGTTTCATCAGCGTGATATAGTTTTATCTTTGGCCTCTCCTCCATCTGTTTGTGCCACCAATGGCCCTCCTATCTCCCTTTTTCCATCTTTTCTTCCCTCATTTGCTGGCGAGGCTTTGATTTCTCAGACCACTCGATGAATCCATCCTCTCTCCTTCCAGCCACAGCCTCACACGAACACCACCATTCACTTTATACTGCATTCCGTTCGTATACTGCATTTATCTATTATTTATGACTAACCACTACTGTCAGACACTCCTGGAATACACACTATCAGACTTGCTCTCATCCTCATATTTACCGTTTATCACCATGTGGTGCTTTCCACCCTGAATAAAAACAACGTCTGCATCCTTCGTTTTCTATAGAACAAACTGTTAAATTAATAAAATAAAACAACGTGTAGCAGATTATGCCAAATTAAATGTGCAAAACCTGCAGTATTTTAGAGAAATGATCAAAAAAAGAAAGGAAAAGAAAGAAAGTACGAAAATTGGAAGTGTAAATAAAAAGATTAAAAGAGAGAAAAAGTACGTGAAAGAAACAAATATGTGAAACGGAGAAAAAAATTATTAAAACGTTATGGGAAAATGAGATATTGAAATGAAAAATATATATTAACATACTCAATTTACATAAACAATTAACCTAGCATATCACTTTGGACTGTGAGGGAAACCAGAGAACCTGGAGTAAACCCAAGCGTACATAGGGAAGACATGGAGACTCGATGCAGAAAGGACCACCTGGGATTAAAACCAAGACCTGCTTGCTGTGAGGTGATAATACTATTCATGGAGCTACCTGAGAAAGAGATAAAAATGAAAGTAAGAAAATGAAATTAAGAAGACGAGGAAAATAAACAGAAAATAAGTATAAAAAAGAGTCAGTAGACAGAAAAATAACGAAAACGGAAAAATATAATGTAGGAAAAAATGAAAAGAACAGTAATAGAATATAGGTATGACAGACGAGAAAGTAAGAACAAAGAAAACATTAAATAATTTCTGTAGGAAAGAGAGGAAGTAAAAAAAGAGTGGGGGAGTTTACATGTATGGAGAATAATAAAAAATAAAAAGAACAATAATTAATTAATAGAAAGAAAGAAAGAAAGAAGGAAGGAAAGTAGGAAAGAAAGACAGAAAAAGTCGTAGTCGTAAAAAGTTGTAAAGTACGTAAAATTCATTTTACAAAAACACACTAACAAAAATAATAATTAAATACCATTAAAGAAGAAAAATTGTTTAATAAGGAAAAATGTAGGGGCAATAAAAATAGCTTAAGAAAGTAAGACATGTAGAAACAATAATAACAATTAAAGCATAAAGAAAGAAGGGACAAAAATACCCTGAATTTTAATTGTTACACAATTTCAGTGCTAATTTTAAAATCCATGCTTGTAAATGAAGTTAAATATGAGCAATTTTACCAGTTATTTAGTCAGACATTTCTGTGATTAACATTAAACGTTAGAGTAGGCTCTTACACACACAGTCCCTTTTGACATTCACCTTACTCACTAAAAATTTCTCTGTGAAAAAGCCACATAAAACAATTCACATTTAGTAATTTAGCCAACAATTTACATTGATATTTAACAGCTGCCTTTGTCTTAGAGCAATTTACAATTTAATAAATTGTGGGCTATGGTAATGGGTCTTGCTCAAGTGGTGGAAGTCAATGTTGGTTTTCTGGTCCACAGTCTAATACCTTAACCACTGAGCCAGAACAGTCCAAAATACACCTAAATACGAGTAGACTGCCCAGTCCTGACCTGGACTCCTGTGCGCAGTTTGCTTGTTGTCCCTGTGCCTAAATGTGTTTCCTCTGGGTACTCAGATTTCTTCCCACATTCCAAAGACATGTGTTAGGTTAATTGGTGCATCTTATGTATGCCTGTGCATATGTGTGTGTGTGTGTGTGTGTGTGTGTGTGTGTGTGTGTGTGTGTGTGTGTGTGTGTGTGTGATTATTATCTGTTAAGAATTCTAAAAATCACA